>MCJB01036019.1:16070-62081 GCA_002018475.1 Nicotiana obtusifolia | reverse complement strand
AAATCACTTTACACAGGTTCAAGGAGTGGACTTTGCAGCATATTCCCCGGGAACAAAATAGCGAAGCCGACGCACTCGCAAACCTGGGATCGACGGTCGACGATGAAGAGGTCAACTCAGAAAAAGTCGTACAGTTGATGAGATCGGTGGTAGAAGAAGGTCACGCTGAGGTCAACTCGACAAGCTTGACGTGGGATTGGAGGAACAAGTACATAGAATACCTCAGCTCGGGCAAGGTTCCACACGATCCCAAAGAGTCGAGAGCTTTGCGTACAAAGGCAGCCCGGTTTTGTTTGGCCGGTGACGGAACCCTTTACAGGAGAACTTTTGGAGGACCCTTAGCTATATGTCTCGGCCCAGGAGATACAGAATACATCCTGAAAGAGATACACGAAGGAGCTTGCGGCAACCATTTGGACTCAGATTCACTGGTGCGGAAGGTGATCCGAGCCGGCTATTATTGGGTCGACATGGAAAAAGACGCAAAGGAGTTCGTACGCAAATGCGATAGATGTCAAAGACATGCACCGATCATCCATCAGCCAGCCGAAACATTACACTTGGTTTTGTCACCATGGCCGTTCATGAAATGGGGGATGGATATAGTAGGACCGCTCCCTCGAGCTCCAGGTAAGGCTCAATTTATCCTTTTTGTCACTGACTATTTCTCTAAGTGGGTAGAAGTGCAGGCTTATGAGAAGGTCAGAGAGAAAGAAGTAATCGATTTCATTTGGGATCACGTCATCTGCCGATTTGGGATGCCTTCTGAGATCGTGTGCGACAATGGAAAGCAGTTCGTCGGCAGCAGGATAACCAAGTTTTTCGAAGATAACAAAATCAAAATAATATTATCTACTCCTTACCATCCCAGAGGTAACGGTCAGGCGGAATCAACCAACAAGACTATACTTCAAAATCTGAAGAAAAGATTAGTCGACGCCAAAGGAAGATGGAGAGAGATGCTGCCCGAAATTTTATGGGCATATCGAACATCTGAAAAAACTAGTACCGGAGCCATGCCTTTCTCTTTAGTTTACGGAGCCGAAGCTTTGATTCCGGTCGAGGTGGGCGAACCGAGCGTCAGATTCCGATATGCGACCGAAAAATCCAACCAAGAGGCTATGAACACTTGCCTAGAACTCTTGGATGAAAGAAGAGAGGCTGCCTTAGTTCGGATGGCAGCTCAAAAGCAAAGAATCGAGAGGTACTACAATCGTAGAACTCGACTTCGACACTTCAATATAGGGGACTTGGTTCTCAGAAGGACCACCCTCAATACTTGAGACCCTAACGAGGGGAAATTGGGACCGAACTGGGAAGGTCCCTACACTATAGTGAAGATCACCGGGAAGGGATCCTACAAGCTAGGGACTTTGGACGGTAAAGAGCTGCCAAGCAACTGGAATGTGAGCCATTTGAGGAAATACTATTGTTAAGGTATCTTATTTTCCCTTTTTTTATGCTTTATTTTCATGTCTTTATCGACACTAACCTATGCAGACAAATCAACCTCGGATAAAGGATCACCAAACGTAAAGGCTGAAAGCACGCGCTGCACTCTTTTTACTTCGTCTGGTTTTATCCCAATTTGGGTTTTTCGTCAAGGTTTTTAATGAGGCAGCATGTATACCGTGCTACTATGTTAAATTTTAACTACATTGACTTTGTTCACATCTATTTCGAGGGGCTGAAGTAGAAGATCGCTAGGAATCAATGTAAGGGTCACACGGCCGAAGGAGCCGTACCCGAATAGAACGATCTGACTCGCCTCCGACCAACAAAGATGTACCATTGCACCAATATTAACAAGGTCTTTTGGTGCTTATATTGCGCTATCAAGCCTAAGGGCTTTTCTTTTTAGTCTTGCTATAACTGATAGTAAAGAAAGGAATGCATTGAGACTAAGGGAAATAAGACCTAACTAGGCATAATCCAGAAACCGATTCGCGGCTAAGGCCGGATCAACTTAAAGGGAAATAAGACCGATATGGTCAATCCCGGTTTACGGCTAAGGCCGAATCGATGAGAGATTCTTATTCGGTCAAACCGATTCGCGGCTAAGGCCGTATCAACTTAAAGGGAAATAAGACCGATATGGTCAATCCCGGTTTACGGCTAAGGCCGAGTTCGATGAGAGATTCTTATTCGGTCAAACCGATTCGCGGCTAAGGCCGGATCAACTTAAAGGGAAATAAGACTGATATGGTCAATCCCGGTTTACGGCTAAGGCTGAGTTTAATGAGAAATTCTTATTCGGTCAAACCGATTCGCGGCTAAGCTGGATCAACTCGAAAACTCTTATTCGATCGAAGCCTGAAAAAGTAGGACCTCGAATTAAGGTTAAGACCAAACTTATTTTATAAGGGTCCAATATTTTGCTAAGACACGACCTCGATTCTTATGAGTTTAATGGTTGAAAACGAAGCAAACGATAGCTTGGTCGAATCACTATGAATAAGGCCAAGGCCAAGTCGGTTATCACTTCAAACAAGGCTAAGGCCTAATCAAAGTGTTAATGCATTTTTGGTTTTATTTCAGGGCCAAAGCTGGGTTTACTATTTACTCGGTCACAATTTATGACAAAGCAATATATGCAGATGAACAAGAGTCAAAGAAAAACAAACTTGAAAATATATTTCACAAAAATCGTCATACAAAGGTGGGGCTATAACATCATCCGAACTACAACAAGCAAGGTAGCGTCAATCGGAGCCATCTTTGAATTCTTCGGGAAACATTTTTCTCCTCATCTCTTCTTCTTTTTTAGTTGCCTCTTCAATATCCGAAGACAACTCGAAGCCACGGGCTTGAAGCTCCTCGAGCACATTAAGACGAGTCTGGCATTGAGTATATTCAGTTAGCGCCATCGATTGTTGTTGGGCCACCTCCGCATCGGCTCTATACTGAGCTATCAAATCATCTGCTTTGGCTTTGTTGGCGGCGTTTTCCAACTTTGCTTCCTGAAGCCAGTTAGTCAGGGCCGCCCATTCTAGCTTGGATGATTCAACTTGAGCATGATAATACTCTTTGTCCTTGGTCAAGGTCTTGATTGTTTCTTGAGCTGCCGAGACCCGTTCCTAAAGGGTCGTCGTCTCTGCGGTTAAAAGCTTAGTCTTAATTCTCCAGCTGCATGCCTCGGCCTTGGCCTCACTTAACTCGGATCGAAGCTGATCTAACTGGGTGTCCATTTGTTTCAACCGTTCAATGCAAGAGGCACGTTCTTTTCTTACGCCCGACAAATCGGTCCAGAGTTTTGCCAGTTCGTTCTCAAGCCGACTGCGTCGCTCCCACTCTAGTTCCATTCCTTCTTTGATGCGAAGGAACACTTCATGGTTAAGCACAGAAGACTGTGAAAAATTCAAACAAAAGATTTTCAGTTTAGAAGTAAGAGTTAAAGTGCTTAGTATAATCAAAGGGGAATAGAAGGATCCTTACTTTGTTCAGTGCTTGCTGGGATTCGTTAAGCAGGCAACCCCAGTCCACGGCATTCATGGCAGCTCGATCCTCTTCAGTCACCAAACTGTGGAGATAGCTTGCTATGCCTACCGGTGGGCCCAATGCTCGGGCATCTTCGGGGATAGCAAGGGTTATCACCTGACTTCTTTCCGGATTGAAGCTCGGTGCGGGAAATTTATCCACCAACTTGATACCGGCTGGAGACGCACTCGATTCTGCCGGGGGACTCCTTCGAGGGATCTCGAGGCCGAAACTATCGGTCGATGGCACCCCATCAAAGAATTCTTCAAGGTTTTCCGCTGTGAACGGTACCTTGCCCGGCCTATGAGTTCCAGCGTCCCGGGACGTCTCCGAGAAGGATGGGGAATGCACCGCTTCGGGAATATCCGAAGGCTTTTGCACCGAACTTTGCACACCGGCTCGACCTTCAGTTCTTGCCTCCTTTTTGACGCTGATCTCAGGGGAGGTACCGGTTTACTCAGCTGTAGGCCCGGGGACTTCCCGAGGGCTTTTATCATGTTCAGGACACCCTGTCCCATCGGAGTCCTCACTTATTTCGGCAGCGGCATCGGGAGTTTTGGCCTTCCGAGCCGCCATTTTCTTCCTCTTCTTTTTCTCGGGCTCGGCATGATCAGGAGCCCTTGTTCTTTTCTTTCCTCCCTCCTTCACCGATGTGGGAAGAGGACGAAGAACCGTCCCGCTAACAGCTGCCGACCTCAACTCGGCATCTTTTGAAAGGCCTGTAATACGTAAGTTATAAAACGAGAATATCGGTATCGGTCGTTCTTGGTAATATGAATACAAAATAAAGCTTACCATGGTTCTTAGCCTCCTAGAGGCCTTTCGATATCTCCTCCAAGCCCGTTCAGAATATGATCTTTGGGCCATGATTTTTCTGACCCAATCCTTGAGGTCATTGATCCCGGCCGGTGATTGACGAACGGCTGCACAAAATGGTATAACGTGTTATACAACGGGAATCAATAATGCGAAGGTCAAATGGAAGAATACTTACGTGTCAAGTTCCACTTCTCAGGAAATGGCATGCTATCAGCAGGGATCAGATCGGAGGTCTTAATCCGAACATATCGGCTCATCCAGCCTCGGTCCCTATCTTCATCTATGCTCGAAAACGGGGCCTTACTGGCCCGACGAGCTAACTTGATCAGTCCCCCTCGGAACATTCGGAGACTGTACAGCCTGAGTAGATGATCGAGGGTAAAAAGATGCCCCCCCCTCAACCTTATTTATAAAGAAAAGAAAAAGGTAGATTATACGCCATACGGAGGGATGCATTTTAAGCTAAAGTAACCTGATACCTCCTACAAAATTCCACAATCATAGGATCTACAGGCCCCAATGTGAATGGATAAGTGTATACACTAATATATCCCTCTACATATGTGGTTATGGACTCCTTAGGGGAAGGTATTATTACTTCTTTGTCATCCCAATGACAATCGACCTTAACCCTGTCAAGGTATTGTGGGGTGATGGAACTAATATAATCTGAAACCGGTTCACCCCCACTGGGTACAGAAGACGGCTTCTCGACTTTAAAGTCAGTACCTATATAACATCCCGTTGGGATGAAGGCCTTCAATGGAGGTTCCGCAGAAGGCTCTTCAATACCGATGGGTTCAGCCCCTTCAACAGGCTGAGCAAGGGACAATTGTCTTTGGGGAACAAACTTAGATGTTTTTGCCATGAAAGTAGAAGGAAGTAGAAGGATTCAGAAAGTTTTGCGATGGAGAAGATGAACAGTCTACTCAGAGGATATTCGAAAGAGACAAAGTGAGTTAATGTGCGAAGACAGAATGAGTTAATATGACAAGACAAAGTGAGTTAATACGTGAAGAAAAACGGGCCAACCTAAAGGAGAACGAAGTATTTATACTTTTTCAAAAAACGGTGACACAAAGCACGAGGTATGCGGCATTAAATGCAATGGAAAAGTACTAGGTTATGCAAAAAGGTGGATAATGATTGCCTACATCGGCAGTTGTGCGCGTTATTGCGCTGCCGTCATATATAGAATCTTTTTGGGGGTAAGCGATTTTGGCAGATAAGTTTTCGCGACACGTTATATGGTAGTATCGATCGCCTGGTTGACAAGCCCTAGGTTGGATAGCTCATATCATTTTTTGTCCTTACTCTCCAATAAACGAGGGGACTATCTGTATTGGGTCGGACCATCTAGGTGAAGTCGAATCGAATACAATCAGGTAAAATCAGATCAAATACCATTAAGTGAAGGCGGGTCGAAGATAATATGAAGTCGGCCCCCCGGTCCGAGATCAAAAAGTCGGGCACGTGGGATGGAACGACCGAGATGAGACGATCGATATAGTCGGTCGAGAAACACTTCGTGATCGAGGACCGGCTCTGACCCGAATATCTCGCCAATCATCGGATATTTCGCCAGAATTAATTATCTCGACCATTATGGCCGTTATGCCATCATTTAAGAGTATTAAATCCCGTAATTAAATTTTCCTTGTAATCAGTTCCCTGCTTTTATTATGACTCTTACACTTACCTATGACTCTCACACTTGCCTATAAAAAAGGCTGAGACCCTTCATTGAAGGGCACGAATTATTTTCTCATCATACAAGGCAGTTTACTTTCATCATCTCTACTGTTTATCAAAATTCAATATTAAGCTCTCTATTGCTGTTTGTCGAAATACTATTTCATTGCATACGATTCATCGTTGATTATCGTATATTTATGGTTTGATTGCTCTATCTCTCTTATAATACTCTAATTTCTTACGCCTTACTTTTATTTGGTATCAAACTAATTTACGGATCCTTAGCTCTAGGAACAAATTCAATTGTTATTCGATTTTAAGGGTAAACAAAAGGCATTCTAGATGTAACAATTCACAAGAAACCATATGTTACCTGGAATCCTTGAGACTTGGCACCCAGAAATATAGAACAATTTGCAGCTCCACATAGACAACGAACAGTTGCACCCCCTTACCACTCAAAATTATAGTTATATGCCAACTCCGCTCCAACAGATATATCTTGTTTTGCAAATATTCCTACCCTTGTTTCCCCTAACACTGTCCATTTCCTTGTTTCACAATTTGGATGGCTGGGAAATTCAGGAACACAGTATCTATCAGTGTTGTCATTCCACACCATTTAACCATAATAACATGCCACTGACTGACAAAGATCTGTATCTTATTTCACTTTTTAACAATTTGACAACTGACATTCAGCACTTACCATGAATGATTTGTTAATCTTGCAAAACTTCCCTTCCGGGTGGCATCAATGAAATAGTTAGCATTCAGAGAAATTATGTACGCATCCTTAAGCCCTGCACAAATCATGTGAAATTGTAGTAGTGATCTGCAGATGTATTGACAACCATCCCCAATGCTGATAACTTACCATGAGCTTCATAAGCCTGAAACCTTTTCTTTGCTTGTTGTATGGGGTCGAATTCGGACCGCTTGTGTAGGGATAAATCGAGTTCGAATTTAAACGGTTGGTATTAATCATAACTACTGCTCGATAGGCCGGGATCGAGGCATCAAGGATCGAAGATCGAGACCGAGCATCATCGAATCGGAACTCGAAGCCATGATACTTGAGATGAGATCGTCGAGGTCGATTATGGAAAATGTCCTAGGGTAAAATTATCAGATCTGCGTAATAAAGGAAGGACCGAAAATCTCGTGATACGTAAATATCTCGGCGGGAATCACGGCGAAAATCAATAAGGCTGTTGAAATCAGTAAATCAAGAGATATTTTACCTTGTAAATAGATTTTTTACCTTGTATAAGACTTACCCCCCTTATATAAAGGGGCAGTGCAATTGTAAAAATCATCTCACGAAACAACTGTCAATATATAGAAAAGAAATTTGCTCTTATTCTTTCTTTATTCATTTGATTCATATTTATTCATCTTAGAGAAATCAATAAAAAGAAAAGAAAATCGAGGCTAACGACAAAAAGGTGAAAACATACAATTCCAGGGTGGATCAAATCCCAGGAGCACCCCCGATAATTGAAAGGCTTGGATTCAATAAAATTTGTACAGAAACCTTTCCCATCAAGCGCCGCTCCAAAACCAATCCCCAAGAAATTTCGCATGCCGGAAATTCCCAAGTACAACGAAACAACCGATCCAAACGAGCATGTGACCGCATACACATGCGCTATAAAAGGAAACGACTTAGAAGACGACGAGATCGAGTCCGTTCTTTTGAAAACATTCGGAGAAACCTTGTCAAAAGGGTCCATGACTTGGTATCACAACTTACCCCCTAATTCCATCGAGTCTTTCGCTATACTTGCAGATTCCTTTGTAAAAGCACATGCAGGGGCTGTCAAAGTGGAAACGCGGAAGTCGGACCTGTTCAAAGTCAGACAAAAGGATAATGAGATGCTCAGAGAATTTGTATCTCGTTTCCAGATGGAGCGGATGGACCTGCCACCGGTCACTGACAATTGGGTTGTTCAGGCCTTCACCCAAGGGCTCAACGCTCGAAGTTCAGCGGCTTCGCAGCAACTTAAGCAAAACTTGATAGAATATCCAGCCATCACATGGGCGGATATACATAACCGATACTAATCAAAGATCAGAGTCGAGGATGACCAACTTGGAGCCCCTTCGGGATCTATTTACCCTATCAGAACTCATGACAAGGTTCAAAAGGGATATTTATCGGAAACCTAGACTGAATAGAGATCGGCATCGGCCATTTCATGGGGACAGAAAAATCACTCCAGCAAGGCAGGACTCCCCGAGACGCAAAAAGAGAACGATCAAGGTCGGAACAACCGAGGACCCATGATGATAAGAAATTTCGAGAGAACCGCCGGTCACCGAGAAGCACGGCGGTTATCGGAATACAATTTCAACGTCGATGCGGCTACTCTCATATCAGCTATTGGTCGCATCAAGGACACTAAGTGGTCTCGACCGTTACAATCGGATCCAGCCCAAAGAGACCCTAATTTGATATGTAAATATCATAGTACACACGGACACATGACAGAAGATTGTCGACAGTTAAGAGAGGAGGTGGCAAGGTTGCTCGAAAATGGACATCTTCGAGAATTTTTGAGCGATCGAGCGAAGAATCATTATGGAAACAGAAATAAACAAGCAAACCAAGAAGAGCCACAACACACGATTAATATGATTATTGGAGGAGTAGATGCGCCTCAAGGTCCGGTACTGAAGCGCACCAAGATATCCATCACCCGGGAAAAACGCACTCGAGATTACGCGATGGAGGGAATCTTACATTTTAGCGAAGAAGATGCAGAAGGGATTATGCAACCTCACAACGACGCGCTAGTGATATCTTTGCTTATACACAGGATTAAAGTAAAGCGCGTAATTGTTGATCCAGGCAGTTCGGCCAACATAATCCGATCATGGGTTATAGAACAACTCGGGCTGACAGATCGAATTGTCCCTACAGTCCGGGTACTCAATGGATTCAATATGGCATGTGAAATGACCGAAGGCGAAATAACGTTGCCGATAAACACCACCGGTACCATTCGAGAGACGAAGTTTTGCGTAATCGGTGGAGTCATGAGGTACAACGCCCTATTCGGAAAACCATGAATCCACAACATGAGAGCGGTGCCTTTGACACTGCACCAAGTACTGAAATTCCCGTCATCCGATGGAATTATAACAGTTTACAGGGAGCAGCCGGCTGCGAAAGAGATGTTCGCAGTAGAAGAAGTAACACCAGTACCAGTAGCTCCTTCGCAAAAGGTCGAGAGCAAATCGAAATAGCACTCACAGGCATCATCCTCGGCAAACGAAGATGAGCAAGTGTATCTCGAGGATGACAACTACAGAATCCCCAAGTCATTCATCAGTCACGATGATTCCGATGCAACCAAATCATCAATCGAGGAGCTCGAGCAAGTTTCACTCCGAGAAGACTCGCCAGATCGAAAGGTATACCTAGGCTCGGGCCTAAATTCCGAGCTTAGGACAAAACTTTTCCAATTTCTTATAACTAATGAGGACTCCTTCGCTTGGTCCCACCTCGATATAACAGGTATACCACCGGAGATAACAACCCACAAGCTAAGCCTGGATCAGAAGTTCCGGCCGGTCAAGCAAAAAAGGAGGCCTCAATCCGAGATCAAACACGCATTCATCAAGGATGACGTAACTAAGCTTCTAAAGATAGGGTCCATTCGGGAGGTTAAATACCCAGAATGGTTAGCAAATGTAGTAGTAGTCCCTATAAAAGGGAACAAACTAAGAATGTGCGTACATTATAAGGATTTGAATAAGGCATGCCCAAAAGATTCTTTCCCTTTACCCAACATCGATCACATGATCGATGCTACCGCTGGCCATGACCCTTAGCTTTCTCGATGCTTACTCTGGCTATAACCAAATACAAATGGACCCGGATGATCAAGAAAAAACATCCTCCATCACCAAGTATGGCACATACTGCTAGAACGTGATGCCATTCGGGTTTAAAAAACGCAGAAGCCACTTACCAACGCCTAGTAAACTGAATGTTTGAAAAACAACTAGGAAAAATGATGGAAGTTTATATTGATGATATGTTAGTTAAGTCCCTGCGAGCAGAGGACCATTTGAACCACTTGCAGGAAACGTTTGACGTGCTGAAACAATATTACATGAAGCTGAACCCAGAAAAATACGCGTTTGGTGTGGGCTCAGGCAAGTTCCTCGTCTTCATGGTCTCGCATTGAGGAATAGAAATCAACCCCGAGAAGATCAAGGCTATCGAAGATATCACAATTGTAAGATAATGTAAAGGCTGTGCAAAAGCTGACAGGCCGTATAGCCGCTTTGGGACGATTTATTTCGAGATCATCTGATAAAAGCCATCGATTTTTAAATCTATTGAAAAAGAAGAACCACTTCTCATGGACACCGGAGTGCCAACACGCGTTAGAGGAACTTAAAAGGTATCTGTCTAGCCCGCCCTTACTGCACACACCGAAAACAGGCGAACGACTGTACCTCTTCTTTGCCATCTCGGAAGTAGCGGTAAGTCGAGTCCTGGTTCGAGAGGAACAAGGTACGCAATTTTCGATTTATTACGTTAGCAGAACCTTAGGCGAGGCTGAAACTAGATACCCTCATTTAGAAAAACTGGCACTCGCTTTATTGAGTGCCTCCAGGAAACTGAAACCTTACTTCCAATGTCATCCCATATGCGTCATAACGACTTACCCATTAAGAAACATAATGCATAAGCCCGAGCGCTCCGGCCGATTGGCCAAATGGGCAATCGAAGTAAGTGGGTATGATATCGAATATCGACCCCGAACCGCAATTAAATCTCAGGTGTTGGCAGATTTCGTCTCCAATTTTGTGCCATCATTAATACCCGAGGTTGAAAGAGAGCTAATGGCCGGATCGGGGTTTCCTTCGGGAGTGTGGACCCTGTTCACAGATGGCGCCTCAAACGCGAAGGGATCGGGGCTTGGTATCATGCTAAATCCCCCAACCGGTAATACAATTCGACAGTCTATAAAGATTGTAAAATTAACTAAAAACGAAGCGGAATATGAGGCTATGATTGCAGGTTTAGAACTAGCCAAAAGCCTAGGAGCGGAGATAATCGAAGCTAAGTGCTATTCCCTCCTTGTGGTGAATCAAGTCAACAGAACTTTCGAAGTCAGGGAAGGACGAATGCAGAGATATTTAGACAAGCAACAAGTTACACTGCATAGGTTCAAAGAATGAACCCTACAACACATACCTCGAGAGCAAAACAGCGAAGCCGATGTACTTGCCAATTTGGGATCATCGGTCGAAGATGATGAGATCGAATCCGAAAAGGTCGTACAGCTCATGAGGTCGGTAGTGGAAGAAGGCCAAGCTGAAATCAATTCAACAAGTCTGACCTGGGATTGGAGGAACAAGTACATAGAGTACCTAAGCTCCAGTAAACTCCCCTCGGACCCAAAAGAATCTAGAACCTTGCGCACAAAGGCGGCTCGGTTCTGTTTATCCGATGATGGAACCTTATTTAGAAGGACGTTCAGTGGCCCCCTCGCGATATGTCTTGGACCGGGTGACACCGAATACATTTTAAGAGAAATACACGAAGGCACTTGCGGGAATCATTCCGGTGTCGAACCCCTAATCCGAAAAATAATCAGAGCCGGTTATTATTGGATCGATATGGAAAAAGGACGCGAAGGAGTTCGTTCGCAAATGTAATGAATGTCAAAGACATGCCCCGATGATCCATCAGCCCGGGGAAACGTTGCATTCGGTCTTGTCACCATGGCCGTTCATGAAATGGGGAATGGACATCGTCGGCCCTCTTCCTACACACCACGTAAGGCTCAATTCATTCTTTTTATGACTGATTATTTCTCCAAATGGGTGGAAGCGTAGGCATATGAGAAGTTTAGGGAAAAAGAAGTAATCGAGTTCATTTGGGATCACATCATATGTTGGTTTGGGATGCCATCAGAGATCGTGTGCGACAATGGGAAACAATTCGTTGGCAGCAAAGTGACGAAGTTCCTCGAAGATAACAAGATCAAAAGGATCCTATCAACTCCCTATCACCCTAGCGGCAATGGATAAACCGAATCTACCAACAAAACCATATTTTGAAATCTCAAAAAGAGGTTAACCGACGCAAAGGGGAAACGGAAAGAGATATTGCCTGAAGTCCTATGGGCGTATCGTACAACCGAGAAATATAGCACTGGAGCCACCCCCTTCTCCTTGGTGTACGGTGCTGAAGCTTGATACCGGTCGAAGTTGGTGAACCAATTGTGAGGTTCCTCTATGCAACCGAGGAATCAAATCGCGAATCTATGAATACGAACCTGGAACTATCGGAAGAAAGAAGGGAAGCAACCCTTGTTCGATTGGCCGCCCAAAAACAAAAGATTGAAAGATACTACAACAGGAGAACCCATATTCGACATTTCAACATCGGAGATCTAGTACTCAGGAAAGTCACACCCAACACTCGAGACCTGAATGAAGGTAAATCGGGACCGAACTGGGAAGGACCTTATTCCATAATAAAGATCACCGGAAAGGGATCGTACAAGCTCGGAACAATGGACGACAAACAACTGCCAAAAAATTGGAACATAAATCACTTGAAATAATACTACTGTTGAGGTACGATCCTTCACTCTTCATTTTTTGCTTGTTTTTATGCTACATCAACAAACTAACACTCGCAGGTATCAAGTAAAGTAGCCTCGAATCGGAAAGTCCGAGATGTTAGGACTGAAAGCACGCGTTACACTCTTTTTCCCTTCGACTGATTTTGTCCCAAATTGGGTTTTACGGCACGGTTTTCAACGAGACAACCAGAAAAGGTGCTAACTTAGATTTGAAGACTAGTCGTATATCGAAGACAACAATATTCAATGCTAAACTTCGATCGACCTCAAATGTCGGAAGACTGCTTAGCTACTTCAATTCGGGGAAACTTCTCAAAGATCATTAGGAATCGATGTAAGGATAAAACGGTCAAAGGAACCGTACCCAAATAGATTGATCTATCCCCTAAATAAATTGTACAAGCACATGAATACGAATAAAGATCTCTTGCACCAAGATTCTGTCTCTGAGCCCAAGGACCGTTTCGATTTTCTTTGTTCAATCAAATACTAACATCACTCAGGGATTCATCCGAAAATCATATTTAATCAAAGGGGAATAAGACCTACTAAGGCAAGCCCTGATTTCTTAAAAGGCTAAGGCTGTACTGAGTTAATGAAACTCGAAGGGGAATAAGACCTACTAAGGCAAGAACCAATTTGTTAAAAGGCTAAGGCCATACCGAGTTAATGAAACTCGAAGGGAAATAAGACCTATTGAGGCAAACCCTGGATCTTTACAAGGCTAAGGCCCTACCAAGTTAATCGAAGGAAAGAAAAGTCTACTAAGGCATATCGCAGAATTGGCCAAGTCCAAACTGAGTTCGAATAACAGAAAATTCACCAAAACGAACCATCGGTTCTAATGAAAAGAATTGAAACGAGTCAGCAATAAAAGAAGGAAAGGGAAAAAGACTTTTATATATATGCACAAGGTATGTTTACAATGGTGGGGACTTCATTACACACAAAAAAAAAAGAGAGAGAGAAAGAAGGCGCTTCATTCCGAGTTCTCGGAGTCATCTTCTTCCGGGAAGGCTTGTTTTCTAGCTTCGACTTCGATCCTTTTGGCATCATCGATCTCGATTGATAGATCGAAGCCCCCAGCGTGTATTTCCTCAAGAACGGATAGGCGAATTTGACACTTGGTGTAATCAATCAAAATTTTTGATTGATCTTGAGCAGCCTCGGCGTCGGCCCTGAACTGAGCCACCAACTCATTAGCCTCCACCTGAGATGCAGCAACCTCCGACTTCGCCATCTAGAGCTCGTTGACCAAAACATCACGATCCGAGGTGATCACATTGACTTGGGATTGGAGTGCGTCGGTGCTCTTAGTCAGAGCCTCGATTTTCCCTTTTGCCTCCGCCAGTTGAGTTTCTGATGAAACCATTTGAGCTCGGAGGGTCTCCTTTTCTGAAGCCAGCAGATCCATCCTCCATTCATTGGCTTCTGCTTTAGCCTCACTTGCCTCAGATCGGAGTCGGGTTATTTGGTCGAGCTGCCGCCCCATCTGCTCGACTAAGCCAGAATTCTCTCTCTGTACAAAATCCAGTTCGGCCCGAAGGTTCGTCAACTCCCCTTCGAGCCGCTCGGAATGCGCCGATTCTTCCCGTTGATGAAGAAAATCCTCATGATGAAGCACCGAGGCCTACGAGTACAAGAGAAAGTATGGCAGTTAGTCGAAGTTTTAAAATGCAAAATAGTGAGCACCAGATAAGGCTTATCAGAAACTTACCTTATTCAATGCTTGTTGAGCCTCATTGAACAAGCAGGGTACGTCCACCTTGTTCATCGCAGCCCGATCCTCTTCGGTCACCAAACACCGAAGATAGCTAGCCACCCCTACAGGAGCGGAAAGGACCTTAGCATCTTCGGGAATGGCGAACGTTATTATTCGCTTCCGATCAGGATCTGAACTCGGAGCCAAAAATCTATCGACCAGCTTTGGACCAAAAGATGACCTGCTCATTCCAGTGGAGGGACTTTTCCTTGGTACTTCTAGATTACCGAGCCCAAAAGTATCTTCAGCAGATGCCGAATCCACGCCATCGAAGAAACCCTGGAAAGGGCCTTCCGGTACATGGCTCCTGCCCGGGGAATGTCCTTTTGTGGCTCGGGCCTCGTTCAAAGTCGACTCCGAGAAGGAAGGTGAGTCTATCGTTTCTGTGGGACTCGAGATTCGCTGTGCAGCCCTCTCACATCAGTAGAAGCCCCAGCTCTCGCCCCAATTTCGAGGTCCTCGACTTGATGAAGGTGTGTTTCATCGGCCCTCTGCTTGGGGGCTACCCATCCTTCAGTTCGATACGGCTCGTTGCCCAAAGGATCGAAATCTTCATCTTTTTCGGACTCGCCTCTCAACCGATAAATTGAGTGCGAGCTCTTGGGCTTACGAGCTATCCTTTTCCTCGGTCTTTTTCTTTTGGGCTCGGAAGAACTGGGGACTTCTTTCCTCTTTTCCTCTTTCTCTTGCTCTGAAGCAGGGGGCTGGCAGGGAACCTCACTACCAGGGGACGTTGGCCTCAATTCAATGTCCTTTGATAGACCTGCAAATGAAAAGTAAAGCAAATTAAAAATCGACAACATAAGACGCAGAGTTTAAAATTAATCAGTCTCACCTTGATTTTTGGCCTCCCATCGGCCCTTCGAGATCTCGCGCCAGGCACGTTCCGAATAAGTTCTTTAGGACACCACTTTTTTGACCCATTATTTCAGGTGCGAAATCGCAGCTGGCGTTCGAGATACAGCTACACCATGTGGAATTGGTTAGTGAAATAACGAAGGAAAAACATCAAACAAATTGAAATATGGGATAGCACTTATGGTTTATGTTCCACTTCTCAGGGAACGGCATGTCTTCAGCCGGAATCAGGTCCGATGTTTTCACCCAAACGAATCGACTCATCCAACCTCAATCCCTATCCTCATCAATGCTCCAGAAGGGGGCTTTTCTTGCCCGGCGAGCAAGTTTTATTAATCCCCCTCGAAAAAGTCGGAGACTGTATAACCGCAGGAGATGATCGACGATAAAAGGGTGCCCGTCGATCTTGCTTACAAAAAGCGAAAGAGAATGACTATTCTCCAGATAGAAGGGTGAATCTGACCCAGCGTTACCTCATACCTTTTGCAAAAGGCAACAATGATGGGGTCCAAAGGGCCCAACGTGAAGGGATAAGTGTAAACACTCAAGTAACCCTCCACGTGGGTGGTGATCGCCTCTTCCGGTGCGGGAACGACCACGCATTTACCAACCCAGTTACAATATTCTTTAACCTTGTCGATGATTTTGTCCGTAATCGAACAAATATACCTAGTGACCGGTTCGAACCGGCCCGGTACTGAAGAAGCTTTATCTACTTTAAAATCGGTACCGATAGAACACCCAGTCGGTACGAACGCTTTCAAAGGAGTTTCGGTCACAGTTTCCTCAACAACGACAGGCTGAGGATCTTCAGAAGGTTGAGAAGAAGAAGGGGTCTATTTCTAAGGGATGGATTTAGAGGTTTTTGCCATTGTCAATTAGGAGTTAGAGAAGCTAATAAATGCAGGGATGAGACAAGAATAAAAGGGAAAATCACTTGCGAGAAAACTCAGAGAACTTGAAAAAGAGAATGTTCAGATAACGCAAACTCCTGAAGTTGAAGACAAACAAGGCTATTTATACCCCCTCAAAGGCAGCGGTTCGCATCCCAAAATGAGGGAGCATTAATTAACACATGTAGACGTTGCAGAGGTTTGTCCCTAGTTTGTCTCTAAAGAGACGTTTTCAATACTTACCACGTACGTCACAATGCCACCATCATTTATCAATGTGATGTTTCGTTTCTTTTGATGTGACGCCCCGAATTTCGTGTCAGGCGTGCCATAAGTATGTCACCATTTGACCTAATCAAAAAGTTGTGGCTCATGTCGTTTTTCATCATTACTCTCCAAAAAACAAGGAGACTATCTGTATGGGGTCAAAATCGGACCGCTTGTATAGGGATAAATTGGTTTCGAATTTATACGGTTAGTATCAATCATAACTACTGCTCGATAGGCCGGGATCGAGGCATCAAGGATTGAAGGTCGAGATCGAGCACCATCGAATCGGAACTCGAAGCCATGATACTTGAGATGAGATCGTCGAGGTCGATTATGGGAAATGTCCTAGGGTAAAATTATCAGATCTGCGTAATGGAAGGACCGGAAATCCCGTGATACATAAATATCTCGGCGGAAATCAACAAGACCGTTGAAATCAGTAAATCAAGGAATATTTTACCTTGTAAATATATTTTTTACCTTGTATAAGAATTATTCCCCCCCCCCCCCCCCCCCCCCCTATATAAAGGGGCAGTGCAATTGTAAAAATCATCTCACGAAACAACTGTCAATATATAGAAAAGAAGTTTGCTCTTATTCTTGCTTTATTCATTTGATTCATATTTGTTCATATTAGAGAAATCAATCAAGACTAAGCTATTCTAGACTTGTGGTTTGCATTCTCTCTCAATTTATTTACTGAATTTAGTCTTTATTCTATTATTCATTATTTGTATCAAACCAAATCACGTATCCTTAAAACCACGTACAAATTTAATTGTTATCTGAAGCCAAGGGTAAACACTAATCCAGATGATATCAATTCTTCAGAGTATTCAATGATAAACTGTCCAGCCTAATCATGCAAAGAGAGAGGAACAATTGGTTGATTGCAGTTACTGAGCAAAAGCCTCTGATATATTGCAGAGAACGCATATTTGATAGGCTCAGCTATGGACATTTTCTCTTCACGTGATCGTCAAGAAAAAGAAAATTCTTTAATAGGAAAAGGTAAAAGAAAGAAAAATCTTTTATATATGCCGAAAGTATGCTATAAAAATTAATTGGTCACCCGAAAAGAAAATAGGCTGGTTGCTTCAGTAGAATTACCTTTATATTCTCAACAGCTAAAATACCCCAACCACGCACTTCAGTCCTGAACAACTTGGTTTTCACCTATTCACATTTCTGGAATCTTTGTAGATAGAAAGCAAAACACTTCAAAACAATATACCTAAAAATATCTAAAATGACACTCACTCTGCATCTTTCAAATACGGCACTGAGTAGAGTCTCCCATCAGTTATTGAAGCAGTCAACATATAAGGAACTAGAAACTCCTACTTGCAGTAGATGAAAGGATAAATTTGAGTGAAAAAAGTAAATTCTAAACACGCAAAGACCAAAATGACAAGCAGCTGTTATTTTTAATTTTAGGTTTTTGTTTATCAAGGAATAACAAGGAAAAAAAACTAGGAGCAATTAAGCTATACAGCAAGTGCTCGGAACAAAGCAAGTTCAACCAAACAGTGATCCCCAGTTCCTTGACATAACTGTAGATGAACCACTAAATTCCAAAGCATCATCTAATCACACCGCGATAAAATAGGAAACCTGCTGTACAAATATAGCGATGCCAGAGTACTTGATAGTTGCATTTTATCACAAAAAATCAACCAAACCCAAATATCACACCTTTCCAAAGAACCTTCTTGTTAAAACCAAATCTTTAAACAAATGAGTCACTACTTACAGTTATAAAGAGCACACGCTAGGGTGTCATACATGTAACGATAACACGCTTTGCTGCACGAGCATAGCATGAAAACTTTATACAACTCAGCTTCCTCATATCATAGATAAACCTCTAGAATGAGCAATATATGGTGTTTTTAACAGCCAAAATATGTTTTTAAACAAATGTATGAAACGAGAGAAAAGAAGGGAGTAAATGTTCACTAGTTACAATAGAGCTCCTTATAGGAGTTTAACCTACACAAAATAAGGAAGATTTCCTAGTTACATAGATGCTTAATTATAGAATTATAGTACAACCATTAAGAATTTTTCTTATAAGATTTAGTACAATTAATCATGTACATTAAGAAAAATATAAACACATTCTAACTATCAAAATCAAGTTTATTTTTTGAACAGGCAAGTAATAGATCATATACGCCACTCTTACCAAGCGAGTACTTGATTTCTCAAAAATTTTGCTGACAACAATACTTGATTCGACAGATTTGCTAGAGTGAAATAACAAGACAGGTTAGTCAACATGAAATATCTATTTGACATGTTAAATAATGTGGTTGTTTATGTAGCAATTGATGGAGACTAGTGATGCGCAATGTATTGCTGATGTGGTCGGCATGATAGTGTCAATGACTTGATCACATGTACTGCTAAATGGGTAGGTCATTGACTTCACATGTCTGTCAATAACTGAAGAAATGTGGATTGAACAACTGGTTCGAAATATTAAGGAATTATGTCTTCCTCAAGCCAACCACAAAAAAAAGTAAAAAAATTCAAGAATAATTTGACATCACTAGAAAGGATGTGTGGAATTAACGATCAAAGAATATGAGGGCTACCCCTAGCCCTGCATAGGAAGAAATCACAACTAGGCCAGGAGCACAAGCATTGTTGAATAAACGTGTATTTTAGAATAGTTTTACGGTACAAAAGTGGCTTGAAGTGGGCAAAATTTACCCAATGGAATGTGTTTTACGGTACAGAAGTGGCTTGAAGTGGGAAAAACTTACCAAATGGAAGGTGAAAAAGGAGAAGCAACAAATGGACACTCATAAAGAAGTAGATGCAGGAAACAGTTTGCCATAGGCCTCCAATCTGATGGTTCATCTCAAGAGGGTGGGTGATCGAAAAACATGTTAGGGATATATTAGATATACCCTAGATCAAATCTCATATTTGATAATTTGAACATAATTTTGTGAATTTTATTTGATATAAAAATATACGGCATTTGATATTTGTTTATCATAGTTATTATTAATTGTTTGATTAATTTAATAAGGTCCTTGATTAAATTTTCAGACTTGTCATCATGGTGGAGAACATGATAGTGGGAGTAAAGTTTCTTATAATTTAATCTAAATTTGTTCTTGATCACAAGATTATTAATTTGGATATTAGTAATCCGGTTAGATCAATATTTATGTGATCGTCTTTATTGGATAAAGATTAGTTGATCTTATTAACTAAATCACATGGATAGATGATGCATATAGAGATATGATCATTGAACAGACTCAGTGGATAATTACTAATGGTTAGAATTACAATAAATTGTCAATAGGATATTCTCTTGAAGAATGTGATGTAAGAGTTTTTTTTGACCTGATATCATCATAGTAATTGACAAGTTATTTATTGTGCTTTGATACTAGACACCTATGGCCCTAGGGTGATAGTTGAAAGAATATTGGATATCATTAAATGCTTGTAGAATTAGTGATTGATCAAGATGGAATCTATTAACTCTTGGTAATGAGTTTAAGCTCCATGTTGCCATGAATTATAAACGACCAAACTAAGACCTTGGACGGGGCAATTGAATGAAAGAAGAAAAAAGTTTCTTAGATCATTCAATGGTCGATTATATTTGACATGAACACATAGTTGGTCGCCTATTAGGATTTGACGATTGAACCATATCCTAGGGTGACTCAGAGCTATAAGGACAGAAGAAATTTCTATATTATTCTTCTACTGGTTCTTAAGAATAAATTGTATACTTCATTCTATCCGGTTGTTAAGGAGTGTTGCTAGACGCCACCCTTGATTAGTATATTGATGTGATCAATTTACTACCGGCTTAGTATTGAACCTATGGGGTCGCACACTAACGAGTTTTCTGATATTTGCTAAAGAATTAATTATTTTATTATTTGATAATTAAATTAAAGAATTTAATTAGTCAAATAAATTTAATTTTTAGTCCAAATGAAATATTATTATATTCTTTGCTAGCACAAAGGATATAATTGATATTGTGAACAAATTGAAGTTTTCTATTTGGAATAAAAAATTAAATTATATCTCTTGATTAAGATATATATATATATATGTCATATATATAATTAAAACTTATTTTTATTAGAAAAGTTATATAAAATATTAATTAAGAAAGAAGCTTGATGGAAACTTTGTCAAGTGAATTTGGATTCACGTCAAAATCCACAGGGACATGTCGGCGTCCACAATAACATTTAGAATGGGATTCAATTTTTCAATAATAGCAACTTACTTTCGGTTTAGACAAGAATCTATGTTTGAATTGTATTGGAAAGTCCAACATGTCGGCGGCCATTTAGAATGGGATTCAATTTTTCAACAATAGCAACTTACTTTCGGTTAGAATTGTACAAAAGTTCACTGCGTCTACCCTTTCCTTTGATATAGTGGAAAAGGATTTTCAGAGGTTATAAATATGTCCAATTGGAATGAAAATCCATGGAAAAAAAATAATACTTTTAAGAAACCACATAATTAAGAGAAAAACGTACAAGAATAGTTCTCGTCGTGCAACTTTGGGTAGTAAGTCTTGAGAAGAAAAATCACTTTGTGAATATAAGAGTGCAATACAAAACCAAGAGAGAAAATAATATTACAAGAAAGGTGTTTCTTGTTCTTCTACTTTTGAGTTGAGATTTTTGAGAGTTGATAGCAAGGATCCGTCTCGATGTGGATACGATAGAGTCTTCGCACTATCGAAGACATTTTTGGAACAAGACTCTCTTCACCAGATACGTCTTAGATCCGATCTTTGACATGTAAATAAATTTTAAAAACGAAAAGATCTGCCTAGGATTATTATTGTCTTCCACTGCGTGTTATGGTCGTGATGGCACCTAACCCAACCTGTCAGGTAAGCTAATTGACAACTATCCAATTTAATGAGATTTATTAAGAAAAGAATTGATAATACACTGCTTTTATACAAACAATTTCCCAAGCACTGGTAGTAAAAATCATGAGCTTCTAAGATTAGAATTTACAAAGCTGGTATGAAATAAATACATAATCTGTCTGAAATGTACATAAACAGGTTTTTATAAATCTAAGGACGCCATGACAAGAAGCAGCTACACCCAGAACGCATGTACGTCTTCAAATCCAGCTCCCATCACAGCAACATCAGCATCAAAACTCTGCATGCAAGGTGCAGAAGTGTAGTATGAGTACAACCGAACCCATGTACTCAATAAGTAACAAACCTAACCTTAAGTTGAAAATAGTGACGAGCTGGGACAAGGGTCAAAGTCCAACTTCAATAACCAGCAACTTTTCATAACAATATGGTAAAGATGGTGCAAGAAATAACTCAATAAATAAATGCTCAGCTCATATAAAATTCAAGAAAATAAATGCTTCTTTTCAAGTGTAAAGTAAACTTCAAATCCTTTGCCGAAATCACCAAAATATTAGTAGGTTTGTAAAACTGTGATTTTTCCCAAAACTTTTCAACAATACTTAAGATGTTTCATTTTTCAGATAGTATGCGGAAGGTACATCTCCATGCCTACATGTCACTATGCAGGTAAAATCAAGAATGACGCAATGTTGTACAGCATGAGAAAAAATGCATCTCTAGGCATGTATCTCAAGTACGCATGTCAAATGCAATGTATCTCAGTGATGAACTCATGTACTCACACGCTCACAGTACTCAATCTCACTGTTTCACACTTTCCACTCATCATGCTCAATCACTCGACACACTCAGTCACTCAGTACTGAACAAGGCAGATCTAGCCAAACAAAACAACTACTAGCAACTACGCTCACTGGGGGTGTATAGACTCCGGAGTGGCTCCTACAACCCAAGCCCTATAATCCGCACTGACAACTCACGCGCTACACGGACAACTCACGTGCTATAGTATCAATATATGGATCCGCACGGATAACTCACGTGTTGCATGGACGACTCACGTGCTATAGTATCAATATATGGATCCGCACGGATAACTCACGTGTTGCACGGAAGACTCACGTGCTATAGTATCAATATCTGGATCCGCACGAACAACTCACGTGCTGCACGGACAACTCACGTGCTATAGTATCAATATCCTCAAAATCAGGCCCTCGGCTTCACTCAGTCATCATTCTCTCCAGTATCTCAGCTCACAACACTCATGCTGAGCAGCCCAAATCAATGATATGAGATGTGGCAATAAACAGTAACAAAGACCGAGATATGATATGTAATGATAAATGCGACTGAGTACATAACAGCAATTAAGCAAATAACTCAATAGCAAGGAACGACCACTATTGGTCCTAATGGTACCACCATATAGCCTAAACATGATTTCTAACATCAATTATAGCTCAGGTGCTCTAACACATAGAGTACAGTAGAAATGTTCAGATAAGATAGCTACACAGTTTCATGGAATCGACTAAATCACAATTTACACGGTGCACGCCCACACGCCCGTCACCTAGCATGCTCGTCACCTCAACATCAATCACATAACACGTAATTCAGGATTTACCCTCATCACCAAGTTTAGAAGTGTTACTTACCTCGAACAAGCCAAATCCAATGCTGAGCAAACCAAACTATGCTTTGCAATGCCATCCCGTGCGTACCGACCTCCGAACGGCTCCAAACTAGCCAAAAGCAACTCATATACATCAAATAAATCCCAAGGAAACAATTCTTAATGATAAAGGTTGAATCTTAATCAAAAACCAGAAATCGACCCAAAAGCCCAACCGGGGTCCGTGCCTCGGAACTCGATGAAACTCACAAAATCCAACAACCCATTCAGTTGCGAGTCCAACCATACTAGTTTCACTCAAATCCGACTCCAAATCGACGTTCAAAACTCAAAAATTCGCTTTATGAAGTTTTTGGCAAAAACCCCTAATTTTCTCTTTAAAACTCATAATCCAATTACCAAAAATGGAGACAAAACCTCGAAATATAATCAAATCCGAGTTTAGAATACTTACCCCAATCCTTGTGATGAAATTTTTCTCCAAAATCGCCTCAATCCGAGTCCCACTTCTCAAAATATGAACAAAATGACCAAACTCCTTATGTAAAGCTTCTGCCCAGTCATTTCTGCTTCTTCGGACAAAAGATCCACTTCTGCGGCGTCGCTTCTGTGACCCGAGCTCCGCTTCTGTGGAATCCACTAGCCAGTCGATCCCTCGCACCTGGGGATCTCCATCCGCTTCTTCTCAACCGCAGGTGCGAAGCAAAATGCGCCTCTACGCTCCATCTCGCTTCTGCGCCCAAGACCATCGCTTCAGCGGAGCCTCAGATGCGCCCCAGTTTCCGCTTCTGCGATCTTCTCCAGCTAAGCCTGCTTGCGCTTCTGCGACCAACTGTTCACATCTACGGACTCGTATCTGCGCCTATTCTTCGGCAGATGCAGAAGCACCAAAACCAACATACCTACAGCAATGCAACATGAAACGAAAATAATCTGAACCTCGTCCGAAACTTGCTAGGGCCACTTGGGACCCAGTCTAAATATGCCAACAAGTCCCATAAAATAATACGGACTTACTCAAGGCCTCAAATCATGCATAACAACATCAAAACGACGAATCGCACCTCAAGTCGAACTAGAATGAACTTTCAACTTTCAACTTCCAAAACTCACATCGAAACATATCAAATCAACCCGGAATGAACCCAAATTTTGAACACAAATCCCAAATGACATAACGAAGGTATTCAAATTCCCGGAATCACATTCTGAACTCGATATCATCAAAGTCAACTCCCGGTCAAGCTTATGAACTTTCCAAACCTTCAAACTTCCAACTTTCACCGACTAGTGCCGAATCATTCTAGACATATCCAAATGCAAATCCGGGCATACGCCCAAGTCCAAAATTACCATCCGGACCTAACGGAATCATCAAAACTCGGTTCTATGGTCAAATTCACAAAAGAAAAACTTGATCAACTCTTCCAACTTAAAACTTCAACAATGACATTCATTCTTCCAATCATTTATGAATGACCTGAAAACCAAAACCGACTATTCAAGCCAGTCATAATACATAATACGATGTTGCTCAAGTCTTCAAATAGTTGAACGGGATGCAATTCCTCAAAACGACCGGTCAGGGTCGTTACATCCTCTCCCACTTAAACATATGTTCGTCCTTGAACGTGCCAAGATTTGTTCCAAAGCTGCCAAATCGACGTGTATCCTTACCATGCACATACACGGGGGTGATATCACCCTATTCCATATAGGCCCGATAACACAACATACTGAAGATCATTACTTCACCCTTAGCCCTCAATTTGAACTAGAATGAACTTTCAACTTTCAACTTCCAAAACTTGCGCCAAAGCATATCAAATCAAACCGCAATGAACCCAAATTTTGCACACAAGTCCCAAATGACATAACGAAGCTATTCAAATTTCCGGAATCACAATTCAGACTAGAATGAACTTTCAACTTTCAACTTCCAAAACTCGCACCGAAACATATCAAATCAACCTGGAATGAACCCACATTTTGCACACAAGTCCCAAATGACATAACGAAGCTATTCAAATTCCCGGAATCACAATCTAATCCTGAATCATTAAAGTCAACTCCCCATCAAGCTTCTGAACTTTCCAGACCTTCAAACTTCTAACTTGCGCTGATAAGCGTTGAATCTTTCTAAAAATATCCAAATGCAAATCTGGGCATATGCCTAAGTCCAAAATTACTATTCGAACCTAACGGAATCATCAAAAATCTGTTCTGGGATCAAATTCACAAAAGACAAACTTGGTTAACTCTTCCAACTTAAAACTTCAACAATGACATTCATTCTTCCAAATCGTTTCTGAATGACATGAAAACCAAAACCGACGATTCACACCAGTCATAATACATAATACAATGCTGCTCTAGATTTCAAATAGTTGAACAGGATACAATTGCTCAAAACGACCGGTCAGGGTCGTTACATCCTCCCCTACTTAAACATACATTCGTCCTTGAACGTGCCAAGATTTGTTCCAAAGCTGCCAAACCGGCCATGTATCCTTACCATGCACATACCCGGGGGTGATCCCACGTCACCCTATTCCATATAGGCCCAACAACACAACATACTGAAGATCATTACTTCACCTTTAGCCCGTAAACCACATAATCCAATTTACGACATCCGGAATTTCCTATAAGACCCGAATCTCGCATCTACACACTGTATAAGTCTGAACAAGTTATATCAAGCCATAACCATAACCCAAGTTGTAGTCACATGATATGCCACATAACGCAAATACTCATGGCGGTAATTCCGACCATAATAACTGCTTGAAGCAAACTCGATACTGGTAATGTCACGCCTCGACCTCGGGGAGCGCGACCGACGCTCAACTGATATAACCCGGCTGAGCAAGACTGCTGGATTTCCTTCTACCCAACTTACCCATAAATAAAGAGAGTATAAACTTCATTAATTAATACCACGAGGGTTCATGGACAACACTAGTTCCATTACCATTAGATACTTCATTTATATGTCTCCAAAATAATACATTTCACAATCATAGTTTACAGTGGAAGCATGAGATACAATTATGACATCTTTAGTTTAACTTTCTCACACTAATACACAACCCACAGTATGTCTATGTAGCCTCTAATAGATATAGAAGAGTACAATGATAGTGCCGGCAACAAGGCTTCGGCTATATCTCAAAACAGAATACACAAGGAATAAAAGATGCACAACCCTAGAAAGAAGTGGGGCTCACCAAATCAGTTGAGAAAAGAGTGTACCGCTCTCGCTCGTCAATTTCTTCCGCTGTGGAAAACTAAACACCTATTCAAGGACTTGGAAATACAACATGACTTACTATGAGTTATGGTAACAATAGAACACTCTCACTTCTCTCTAAAATCATCAGATAATCACCCAAAAATAAGCCCTAAAGGCTATTTATCAAAATGGGGTCGGGTTATAAGAATAGGAAAATGGACCCTCCGAACTCAGGTCTGCGGTCACAGAACTGACCATAGAATAGGTATGCGATCTGCAAAAATGGACCGAAAAACTGATGCCCAGAACTGGGCTGCACTAGACCGATCTGCGATCATTCTGCGATCCGCAGATCACTTATGCGGCCATAGAATAAATTATGCGACTGCAGAATGGGCGAGAAACAACTTTCAAAATTTAACAACTCCCTGCTCAATTCTGCGACCATTATGCAGCTCGCAAAACATTCTGCGATCGCAAAACAGACCGCAGAATTGCCTTCTTCTGCCAAAAATTTCCACTAACTCCTCAGTGCATTCTTCTATCCAAAAGTCCGAACCGCAGCGAGTAAGTTTTACAACCTTCAAACACGTAAGCCTAGCTCAACACCAAGAACCTTAAATTCCTTGGCAAAATTTTATGGGGCCTTACATCCTCCCCCACTTAAGATCATTCGTCCTCGAGTGAGGGTCAAAATTCACCACTAGCGCACAATGTGGCCCAGTCGTAAGACAAAAAGTCACCCGCAGGAGCTTTCCAACTATTAATTCACACACACCAGCAGTTTGAAAATTGGCTAACTCCCTAAATCTCCAAAAATTTCGCGAGAGTCTCCCCTGTAATTGGGCCTATCCACCTGTTAGAGAATCCCAGAAACCAATCCTAATAACATAAACATAATCTGACGATGCAATATAACATAAAAACAACAGCAACCATGGCCTCATAAGCAATATATTATAGAAGAGGAACATCCTTAGCATAAGTTGTACAAATGATACGTAATTCATAGGGAACGATTTCATAGAACGATTACCTAGCTATTCAAACAAATAAGGGTACTTCTTCTTCATTTCTTCCTCAGCCTCCCAAGTGGACTCTTCAATCTGCTGGTGAGCCATAACACTTTCATGGAGGCAATTTCTTTATTTCTCAAATTTCGGACTTGACGATCAATAATAGAAATTGGAATCTCTTCAAGGTCAATTCCTCATTAACCTCAACAGTCTCAACTGGAACAATGAGTTTCGGGTCTCCAACTACTTTCTTCAACATAGACGCATAAAATACCGGGTGCATTAATGACATCTCAAGTGGTAGCTCGAGCTTGTACGCCACCTGACCAATCCTCGGAATGATTTTGTTCGGTCCGACATACCTCGGACTCAGCTTCCCTTTCTTATCAAACCACATAACACCCTTCATAGGGGAAACATTCAAGAACACCCAATCATCTTCTTTGAACTCCAAATCCCTGCGACGCACATCCGAATAGGACTTTTGTCGACTCTGAGAAGTTTTCAACTGCTCCTTAATGATCTTATCTTTTTCCATAACTTGATGCACGGGGTCTAGACCTATCAACTCTGCTTCCCCAATCTCGAACCACCCAATGGGAGATCTACATCTCCTACTATATAAAGCCTCGAACAGTGCCATCTGAATGCTGGTATGATAATTGTTATTGTAGGAAAATTCTATTAGCGGCAAATGATCATCCCAACTACCTTTGAAGTCAAGAACACAAGAGTGCAACATATCCTCAAGTGTCTGAATAGTCCGCTCTGCTTGCTCGTCGATTTGTGGATGAAAGGTTGTACTAAGATTCACTTGAGTACCCAAACATTGCTGATATTTCTTCCAAAAATTAGCTGTGAACTGTGCCCCTCAATCTGAGATAATAGAAACTGGAGTGCCGTGCAACCTGACTATTTCCTTGATATACAACTAAGCATATTGTTCCGCTGTGTCGGTAGATTAAACTAGCAAAAATTGTGCTAATTTCGAGAGTCGGTCCACAATTACCCAAATCGAGTCGAACTTGCGAGGAGTGCGAGGTAGTCCTACCACAAACTCCATATTGATCATCTCCCATTTCCACATCGAAATTTCGATGTTCTGTGCCAACCCACCGGGCCTTTGGTGTTCGGCCTTCATTTGCGGAAAATTTGGACATCTCGCCACAAAGCCCACTACGTTCCTTATTATATCATTCCACCAATAGACATCCCTAAGATCATGATACATCTTGGTAGAGCCCGAGTGCACGGAATACCTAGACGTGTGACCCTCGGTCATGATTCTTTCTCGGAGATCATCCACATCTAGAACACATAGTCGCCCTTGGTACCTTAGTGTACCATCACCCACGCTAAGAGAAAAGGCCATAGTCTTATGTTTTTGAATCCCCTGCTTCAACTGTACCAACAATGGATCGTTAAATTGCTTCTTCTTGACTTTCACCACAAGCGATGATTCATCCCTATTTTGCACAATAACCCCTCCTTCACTAGAGTCCGCAAGAAGAACTCCCAAACTAGCCAACCGATGAACCTCCTTAGCCAACGGCGTTTGATATGCCTCCAATGAGCCAGACTGCCCATAGATTTTCGGCTAAGAGCATTCGCTACAACATTATCCTTCCCTGGATGATATAGGATGTCGATGTCATAATCCTTGAGTAACTCAAGCCATCTTCTCTGCCTCAGATTCAATTCCTTCTATTTGAAAATATATTGAAGGCTCTTATGGTGTGTGAATATATCCACATGGATCCCATACAAATAATGACGCCGAATATTCAATGCAAATACCACTACCGCAAGCTCTAAGTCGTATGTTGGATAGTTCTTTTCATGATTCTTGAGTTGCCTAGAAGCATATGCTATCACCTTTCCATGTTGCATTAATACACACCCATGTTCGATCCTTGAAGCATCGCAATATACCACGAATCCATCCGTACCCTCTTGTAGAGTCAACACTGGTGCCGTAGTTAATCTTGATTTCAACTCCTGGAAGCTTCTTTCACAAACATCCGACCATTAGAACTTAACTGCCTTTTGCGTCAGTTTAGTCAACGGAGAGGCAAGAGTAGAGAACCCCTCCACAAACTTTCTGTAATATCCAGCTAAGCCCAAGAAACTGCGAATCTCTATTGGAGTAGTAGGTCTAGGCCAATTCTTCACGGCTGATATTTTCTGGGGATCAACTTCAATTCCTTCTCTAGAGACAACATAACCCAAGAATGTACCAGATTCGAGCCAAAATTCATATTTCGAAAACTTTGCATATAACGGGTGCTGATACAGGACCTGCAAAACTGCCCTGAGATGATCGGCATGGTCCTTCCGACTCCGCAAATAAACAAGAATGTCATCAATAAACATTATCACGAAGGAGTCAAGGAAAGGTTTGAAGACCCGATGTATAAGATCCATGAAAGCTGCGAGGGCATTTGTCAGCCCGAAAGACATTACCAGAAATTCAAAGTGCCCATACCTGGTCCTGAAAGCTATTTTCGGAATATCTTGCTCCTTGATCTTCAATTGGTGATATCCAGATCTTAAATCGATCTTGGAGAAGTACTTAGCACCCTGCAATTGGTCAAACAAATCATCTATCCTTGGCAGTGGGTTCTTATTATTGATTGTAACTTTGATGAGCTGCCGATAGTCAATACACATTATTAGTGACCCATCCTTCTTTCTTAAAAATAGAACCGATGCGCCCCAAGGTAACACACTCGGCCGGATGAAACCCTTCTCTAACAAATCTTTCAATTGTTCCTTTAGCTCCTTCAACTATGCCGGTGCCATTTTGTAGGGTGGAATAGATATAGGTTGCGTGTCTGGCATCACATCAATCACAAAATCAATCTCCCTGTCTGGTGGGATCCCAGGGAGCTCATCGAAAAAGACCTCAGAAAATTCATTCACAACAGGCACATACTCAAGTGTAGGTGCCTCAGCACCAAAGTCCGTAACCCGGACCAAATGGTAAATACATCCCTTGTTAATCATTTTTGTAGCCTTAAGGTAAGAAATAAACCTACCCTTCGGCACCACATCCTCCCCCTTCAATTCATCACTGACTCATTTGAAGATTCAAACCTAACGATTATGGTTCGACAGTCAAGCTTAGCAAAACATGAATAAAGCCAATTCATCCCCATTATTACATCAAAATCAACCATCTCCAATTCAATGAGATTCGCAATCGTGTCCTGACCATGCACCGTACAACACAATATGTATAGACTCATGCGACCACAATAGACTCACCAACTGGAGTAGATACAGATAACGGCTCATGAAGTTGTTCCGGTTCTATCCCAAATTCCATAGCAACATAGGGAGTGACATAGGACAAAGTGGAACCGAGATCAATAAGACCATATACATCATGGGATTGGATAGTCAATATACCTGTGACAACATCTGGAGAAGCCTTTGAATCCCGACGCCTCCGCATAGCATAAAATCTATTGGGTCCTCCCGAACACTGTGCACCACCCCTAGCTGTACAACGCCTTGGAGGTGCTGGGGTGCCTCGAGCTGGAGGAGGTGTTGTGGATGTAGTAGCTGCAGAGCTAGCTGGCTACACCGCACCTCTGCCCATGATTCGGTGGGATGAGCGGCAATCCCTCTGAATGTGACCCCTCACGTCGCACCCGTGGCATATGGGTAGGTCCATGAAGTAGACCCCAAAGTGTATCCTCCCACACTTAGGGCATGGGGGCCTCCGCTACTGCTGGAATCTCCCTCCAGGCTGATCCTGCTGGTGGGTCCCCTATTGCCCTGGCTGGACCTGGATGGTGGTGCATTCATTGAAGATTGAGCGAATGACTGAGATGGCCCTAATGACCCTCCCCTAAATGCCGACCTACAACCACCATAAGAACCACCCAAGTTGCCCGCGGTCCGGGCCTTGCTGTTACCCTCATGCTCCCTTCTATTTTTTAGTTTACGATTCTCTGTAGCTTGAGCGAACGCCACCATCTTTCCCTAGTTCATATCAGAATTCAATGCAGCCGTAGCGGCCTCATTAATAACCAAGGGGCTAAGGCCCTGCACAAACTGGCGCACTGTAGCTTCCACAGTAGGCAACATGTGAATAGCATACTTGGACAGGCGCGCAAATTCCATATGGTACTCCCACACATTCATGCTGCCCTGCTTCAGGCTCTCAAACTCAGCGACACAGGCCTCCTTAGTCTCGACAAGGAAGAAATGATCCATAAAAGTATCAATTAACTCACTCCACCTCGCCGAAGGACTCCTCTCACATCTCAAACCAAGAATAGGCCACCACTTTCAGGCGGTAGGAGGCCAAATCCACTCCCTCTGTCTCAGTAGCACGCATAACTCGGAGAGTCTTGTGCATCTCATCAATGAAGTCCTGGGGGTCCTCTTCAGGATCAGTACCTATAAACACTAAAGGATCCAACTAGAGAAACCTATTCACCCTATAACTAGCGGAATCCCCTGGCTGACTAGAAGAAGCAGGTGCAACATTCGATTTCTGGGCCTGGGAGGCCACTATCTGAGCCAACATCTGTATGGCTCCCCTAAGATCCCCATCAGAAACAGCGGAACCAGAAGTTGGAGGTGGAGGTGGAGGTGGAACTGGAATATCAGTTGGAGGGACTGTTTCACCCTCAATAGGTGTAGGAACTGGTGCAGTCTGAGCAGGAATAGTGGATTCAGGCGGTGTAGTAACTGGGAAAATATCCTCACCCCTCGGTTGCTCACCTGCATCATCAAATATCGAATCAACTGCCACTCCTGGGGTTACAGTGGCTCCTTGGCCAGTTCCTGCCTTCTTCCTAGGCGCCATGAACTGAAAGTTAGAGTAAAGTAAAAGTTAAAGAAGGAACAATCTTACTACCATCTTCATCGCACAATCGAGAACATCAAGAAGGGTATTATTCCTAAGTGCCCAAGTAGCCTCCTAATTATAGATGTGGTCGACAACACACCGATAAGAAGGACTGTACTAGACACGGCTCCGAGACATCCTAGGACACTTTAAAACATTATGCTCTGATACCAAGTTTGTCACGCCCCGACCTCGGGGAGCGCGACCGACGCTCAACCAAGATAACCCGGCCGAGCAAGCCTGCTGGATTTCCTTCTACCCAACTCACCCATTAATAAAGAGAATATAAACTTCATTAATTAATACCATGAGGTTTCATGGACAACACTAGTTCCATTACCATTAGATACTTCATTTATATGTCTCCAAAACAATACATTTCACAATCATAGTTTTACAGTGGAAGCATGAGATACAATTACGATATCTTTAGTTTAACTTTCTCACACTATTACACAACCCACACTATGTCTATGGAGCCTCTAATAGATATAGAAGAGTACAATGATAGTGCCGGCAACAAGGCTCCGGCTATACCTCAAAACAGAATACACACGGAACAAAAGATGCAACCTCCTCAGAAAGAAGTGGGGCTCACCAAGTTAGCTGAGAGAAGAGTGTACCACTATCATTGGTTAATGTCTTCCGCTGCGGAACCACCTGCATCCATTAAAGATACAACGCCCTAGGAAAAAAGGGACGTTAGTACGTGTCGAATATTACTAGTATGAAAACTAAACACCTATTCAAGGACTTGGAAATACAACATGACTTACGATGAGTTATGGTAACAATAGAAGGCTTAATTAGCCGTTAAAGCCACAGCAAATTTAGTAAAAGCTTTTACAAACTTCAAGTAAAAGCTCACAATTTCACAAGTATACTTGTTGAGGTGTACTCACAATATCACAACACTACACAGAGCGGCCTTGTAGCCTCACCCTAATATATGCAGGTGGAGGTGTACTCACAATACCACAATTTAGGGTCCCAAAACTATAATAGTTTGTACAAAAGAGTTTCCTTTCAAATCAACCATTTGGCACCTTTGGCCTTAGCAGTGTAAGTTCATAAGGTTTCATCATATGAGAAATGAGTGCTAAATCAAATTGATTTCATACAATACATTCATCCCACAAAGGGTATAACATAATTAAGTCACAATAGACAATCTTTAACACATGAGAGTTTGGGCACGTTATGCAATTTGAGAATTAATTTACTAGCTTCAACATCCCACATCAATAGCGTTTCAAGTTCGAGTACACATAATAGAATTTTACAAGGGTTCGAAAATTTTGATACTAGAAGAAGAGTTTAGCCTTCACACCTCGAAAGAGCTCCCCTTAATTCACTACACAGTTCCGAAAATCCAAGAAATCCCAATCTATTTTGAGACATAACAAAATTGAACACAAATTAGGAACATATTCATGGTCTCAGCTCATTTGAGCATTTTATCAAACACTAGATGTGTAAATTGGTTACAAAGTTCTTCCACAAGACTTCTTTCTCTTCACAACCTCATCTTTACCCATTTGAGCTCAACAATCTTCCACAAACCTTATTGGTACATGCATGTATATATAATACTCTCACACCCAAGAATCATACTCTCAATCAACCATCTTCTACCCAAATTCAAAATTGAAAACTAGGGTATGGAAACTTACCTCTTGAGTGAAGATCTTATGAGATTTCATTGTTGGATTTTAAAGCTTGGACAAGATCTTGATGAACAAAGCACCTGAGCTTCTTCCTCTCTCTAGAACACTCTCACTTCTCTCTAAAATCATCAGATAATCGCCCAAAAATAAGCCCCAAAGGCTATTTATAAAAATGGGTTCAGATGATCGCAGAACAGGTATGCGGTCCGCAAAATGGACCGCAAAACTGATGCCTAGAACTGGGCTGCACTGGACCGATCTGCGACCATTCTACGGTCCGCAAATCACTTATTCGGTCGCAGAATAGGCGCAAAACAACTTTCAAAATTCAACAACTCCCTGATCGACTCTGCGACCATTATATGGCCCGTAAAACAGTTCTGCGGTCGCGAAACAGACAGCAGAATTGCCTTCTTATGCCAAATAGCTCCACACCACGAACCTTAAATTCCTTGGTGAAATTTTACGGGGCCTTACAGGTAATAACCTCGTATCAAATAAACCCTCGTTCAAAACCTTATTACATTGCCGATGATGAAAGGGACACGCAGAAACTTGTAACCACTTATCAGACCAACAAGTCATGGAACTCTCCCTCCTTCAACAAGAACTATAGCCAATGTCTAAGCTGAAATATGTGCACCAATACCCAACAATTCAAATGTACCAGCACAACGAAAAACTACGGAACCATCATACCTAGTAGAACCAAGACACACGAATCTAACACAAAGGATCGTATCTTAACATAACCTCATTGCAATGCGTGACCCCATCCAAAAAGTGGTCAATATGAAATACCTCAGCCACCATGGGCAAAATCAATGACCACGCGCAATCAATCATTCAACACCCTAATACCCATCTCGCTCAAATTCCGCCATAAGGCCCAAATAGAACCGCACCATGTGTGCATATAGCCAACGAATCACAACCCATCGTAGCATAGAGGAGTAGAGCATAGATCATATTAGAACACAAATAAGCTCAACTCCATCGAATGGCACACCCTTCAACAATAGCAGAACGGGGTCAACCAATCCGACCCGGGGCAGAATACACTTCCTCATTAGGTCTAATAATTGGGCCCCAAATCAACTCTGGTCATCCACAAATAGATAAATAACCCTCCGAAGGTCCTCAATGACCTAACCATGACACGTACCGTCATCCGGCTAGCTTTAGCAAAATCCTCTCAATCCACAACCACGAAACAATCTGCTTCTGAGGATTCCCGGTCTTCAAATACATAGAACACACGAATCACCATATCGGATCCCAACTCCACCGCCGAATGTCTAACATATCTCTCATACACGATCATCCCACGAGCAATACTTCTAAAATTCTTTCGTTCCACATAACAAAATCTGAATATCAGCAGCCGATCAACCAGGCGAGTACCGCAATACCAATGAAGCATTTGTACGTCAACACTCAGTGCGCCTTCTGAAATGTACGCTCTCCTCAAGCAATACCAACTAGTAATATCATTAATCTAGTCATCGGAAATCGCCCATGTTGTCCAAGAATTCATGCCCTTCCTTTCAAAACTAAACCTTGATCTTAGACGCGCAAATATTATTTCCACACAACATACCGCATCTATCATGAATATGAAAAGTATGAAATCTCATAATCAACTCTGAGTCACAAGCAAACTACATACTCAATTAGCCAGGAACCTTCTATTTGATCTCATCGAGGAGAAAATAACAGCACGCAACATGTTCCTCATGCTAGCAGGAAATATACACCACGAACCGTGGAAGAAACCATTGAGAACACTTTGAAATCCATTTGTACATAACCCAGCTATCAGAACCGAATCCCTCTAACTCAACCAAGTCACGCAGGTCGCCAAAACCCAAGAGCATTGCTACAAAACACCTGTAGAGGCTCACCACATCATAAGTACCAGAAGAACCGATCATATCTACTACCTTGCTGAACCTACCTACTACCAGGCTGTACTATTTCTCTGAGTTCCTTTTGAATTACCATCAAGGTGAAACTTCTTATTTCCAGAACACCACGATCCTTAAGCAAAACTCAACCCACGAGATCCTAGAATAAACCCACATCGCCCTAAGACCCATAAACCGCTATATTCCCTCTCCAGCACTCCAAAAGTACCATAATCGAGACACCCACTCCGAAGAGTCATGTGAACCTGAAACTATTTCCTTTACCTTCTTGATACTGAAATGTAGAATTCATAGAGATATAGAAATATCGTGAGTTTCAACACCATCCAATGTAACTCTCAGATCCTAGGCACATACAAATTCGGAAAAATTCATAATTGCTACATACAAATCAGGAATCAATTAGAACTTTCTCGAGAGTCATCCCCTCTGCTCAAATATCAACTATGCCACCCCAAACGGGTCGAACGACTTGTGCCCCATTAGCACGACAACACCCACAGAAGTAACCCCGCCTTAATGCAACCGAGCAAATTCCTACTCCATGCATACTACATCCTTCAGGAATAACACCTCAATCATTCCATGATTTCCATATACCCATAAAGTGCAACACAACCCATATCTAGAAGTACCCTTACTCGAGTCATCCCCGATCTCAACTTCTGCAAGTCAACACTGATTCACACGTATGCCTCAAACCGAAACCAGTAAAACAGACAACCACACAATCAAATCGTCGATAGCCGACTCCCCCACTTGGCTCAAATCCATAGGACAAAACACTTGATAACTTATAATACCCATGCTCTATTACTTCCATAATCTCGCACTGAAGTTCAACTCAATCCCTCGTAAGTTCATGTAACACAAACCCTCTAATACCTCAAATCAACCGCAAACCTCGCATTAATTCTCGTGCCGGTCAGATCAGCTATTAACACCGAACCACACTCAAATCGCACAAGTATAACCCAATTGGTAGAAAAGAAAGCATCCACACAACATCATAAAAATCACACATCCGCAGATTACCTCGCAGGTTATAATCTACCTACTTTTCCTCAAACTGGCATCTCTTTATACCCTTTCACAGCCACAACTACCATGCAATCACTTAATCTTCCTGAGTTTGAACTCACCAACAAGGCATGAGAATCTAATTCGTTCCACAGTTAAACAACATGAAAGATCCTCCAATACACTCATAACTCGAGACCATACGTCACATCAACACAGAAATCAAGTACCCAATAGTCCTTTTTACCTCTCAAGAAAACTCTTCTCGTCACATTCAATCCGTCTGAACACATCTTGAAGTCAAATTATACTCATCATATAACCATCCAACCACTCATCGAGCTACAAATTCAACTAATAGGGACACTACTGGACATTTAAGTCCAAAATCACATGCTCACACAGCCAAAATCCCCGTGCTCAAGCTACAGTGAAAACCTGGCCTCAAGCCCTCCAAGCTTGCCTTCCATCAGCACATAGAAATCACATCGCGCACCTCCTCTATAAAATCACAAGCCGTCGATGTACAGCTGATACCGAGCGCTCACATGCGCATACGAATGCGTGGAAGGAATTTGAAGAGTTACGCTTCAAGCTAAATCAGTGCCGCATGATAAGGAAAGAAAGATGGGAAGTATGTTTTAAATGCCCCGTAGCCTCTCTAAGATAGGCATGGACGTTATCATACCGACCCGCAAAGCTCTACTAGAGACTTGCTCATGATTTGTAGAAACCATAAACCTAGAGCTCTGATTCCAACTTGTCACAATCCAAAATCCACCAATTCGTGATGGCACCTAACCCAACCCACCAGGTAAGCAAATTAGCAACTATCCAATTTAATGAGATTTATTAAGAAAAGAATTGATAAGACACCACTTTTATACGAACAATTTCCCAACGGCTGGTAATACAAATCATGAGCTTCTAAGATTAGAATATACAAAGCTGGTATGAAATAAATACATCATCTGTCTGAAATGTACATAAACAGATTTTTATAATTCTAAGGACGCCATAAACAAGAAGCAGCTACACCCGGAACGCATGTACGTCTTCAAATCCAGCTCCCATCGATCACAGCAACATCAGCATCCAAACTCTGCACGCAAGGTGCAAAAGTGTAGTATGAGTACAACCGACCCCATGTACTCAATAAGTAACAAACCTAATCTTTAAGTTAAAAGTAGTGATGAGCTGGGACAAGGGTCAAAGTCCAACTCCAATAACCAGCAACGGTTCATAACAATATAGTAAAGATGGTGCAAGAAATAACTCAATAAATAAATGCTCAGCTCATATAAAATTCAAGAAAAAAAATGCTTCTTTTCAAGAATACAGTAAAACTCAAATCCTTTGCCGAAATCACCAAAATATGAATAGGTTTGTAAAACTGCGATTTTTCCCAAAACTTTTCAACAATACTTAAGATGTTTCATTTTTCAAATAGCATGCGGAAGGTACATCTCTATGCCTACATGTCACTATGCAGGTCAAATCAAGAACGACGCAATGTTGTATAGCATGAGGAAAAATGCATCTCTAGGCATGTATCTCAAGTACGCATGTCAAATGCAATGTATCTCAGTGATGAACTCATGTACTCACACTCTCAGAGTACTCAATCTCACTGTTTCGCACTTTCCACTCATCATGTTCAATCACTCGACACACTCAGTCACTTAGTACTGAACAAGGCAGATCCAGCCCAAACAAAACAACTGCTAGCAACTACGCTCACTGGGGGTGTATAGACTCCGGAGTGGCTCCTACAACCCAAGCCCTATAATTCGCACTTACAACTCAAGCGCTACACGGACAACTCACATGCTATAGTATCAATATATGGATCTGCACGGATAACTCACGTGTTACACGGACGACTCACGTGCTATAGTATTAATATTTGGTTCCGCATGAACAACTAACGTGCTATAGTATCAATATCCTCACAATCAAGCCCTCGGCTTCACTCAGTCATCAATCTCTCCAATCTCTCAGGTCACTACACTCATTTTGAGCAGCCCAAATCAATGAAATGAGATGTGATAATAAATAATAACAAAGTTTGAGATACGATTTGTAACGATGAATGCGACTAAGTACATAACTACAATTAAACAAATAACTCAACAGCAAGGAACAACCACTATGGGTCCCAATAGTACCAGCATATAGCCTAAACATGATTTCTAGCATCAATTACAACTTAAGTGCTCTACACATAGAGTACAGTGGAAATGTTCAGATAAAATAGCTATACAGTTTCATGGAATCGACTAAATCACAATTTACACGGTGCACGCCCACACGCCCGTCACCTAGCATGCACGTTAACTCAGCATCAATCACTTAACACATAATTTGGGGTTTCATACCCTCAACACCAAGTTAGAAGTGTTACTTACCACGAACAAGCCAAATCCAATACGAGCAAGCCAAATGATGCTCCGCAATGCCATCCCGCGCGTATCGACCTCCGAACGGCTCGAAACTAGCCAAAAGCAACTCATACACATCAAATAAAGCCTAAGGAAACAATTACAAATGATAAAGGTCGAACCTTAACCAAAAACCCGAAATCGACCCAAAAGCTAAACCCGGGCCCGCGCCTCGGAACCCGATGAAACTCACAAAATCCGACAACTCATTCACTCGCGAGTCCAACCATACTAGTTCCACTCAAATCCGACTCCAAATCGACATTCAAAACTCAAATATTCGCTTCATGAAGTTTTAGATGAAAACCCCCCAATTTTCTCTTTAAAACTCATAATCCAATTACCAAAAATGGAGATAAAACCTCGAAATATAATCAAAATCGGGTTTAGAACACTTACCCCAATCCTTGTGATGAAATTTGTCTCCAAAATCGCCTCAATCCGAGTCCCACATCTCAAATATGAACAAAATGACCAAACTCCCGATTTAAAGATTCTGCCCGGTCATTTTCGCTTTTGCAGACACAGGAGCCGCTTCTGCGGGGACGCTTCTATGACACGAGCTCCGCTTCGGCTGACTCCACTAGCCAGTCGACCCCTCACACTTGCGGATCTCCATCGCTTCTACGCAACCATAGGTGCAAAGCAAAACGCGCTTCTGCTTTCCATCTCGCTTCTGCGCCTAAGACCATCGCTTTTGCGGGACCGCAGATGCACCCCAGTTTCCGCTTCTACGATCTTCTCCAGCCAAGCCTACTTGTGCTTCTGCAACCAACTGTCCGCATTTGCGGACTCGCATATGTGCCCATCCTTTTGCAAATGCAGAAGCACCAGAACCAGCATACCTACAGCAACGCAACATGAAATGAAAATGATCCGAACCTCGTCTGAACTCGCTCGGGCCACTCGGGACCCCATTCAAGTATGCCAACAAGTCCCAAACATAATACGAACCTACTCGAGGCCTAAAATCACACATAACGACATCGAAAAGGCTAATCGCACCTCAATTCGAACTAGAATGAACTTTACACTTTCTACTTCGAAAACACGCGGTGAAAGAAATCAAATCAATCCGGAATGAACCCAAACTTCTAACCTTCGCTGATTAGCGCTGAATCTTTCTAGAAATATCCAAATGCAAATCCTGGCATATGCCCAAGTCAAAAATCACCATCCAGACCTAACTTCAACAATGACATTCATTCTTCCAAATCGTTTTCGAATGACCTTAAAACCAAAACCGACGATTCACACCAGTCATAATACATAATACAATGCTGCTCAAGACTTCAAATAGTTGAATGGGATGCAATTGCTCAAAACGACTGGTCGGGTCGCTACATCCTCTCCCATTTAAACATATGTTCGTCCTCGAACGTGCCAAGATTTGTTCCAAAGCCGCCAAACTGCCGTGTATCCTTACCATGAACATACCCGGGGTGATCCCACGTCACCCTATTCCATATAGGCCCGACAACACAACATACTGAAGATTATTCCTTCAACCTTAGCCCGTAAACCACAGAATCCAATTTCCGACATCCGGAATTTCCTATAAGACCCGAATCTCGCATCTACACAATGTCTAAGTCTGAACAAGCTATATCAAGCCAAAACCATAACCCAAGTTGTAATCACATGATATGCCACACACCTCAAATTCTCATGGCGGTAATTCCGACCACAATAACTGCTCGAAGCAAACCTGGTATCGTTAATAAACCTCGTATCAAATAAAACCTCGTTCAAAACCTTAGTACACTGCCGATGATGAAAGGAACACGTAGAAGCTTGTAACCACTTATCAGACCAACAAGTCATGGAACTCTCCCTCCTTCGACAAGAACTATAGCCAATTTCTAAGCCGACTTTCGATATTATCCTCCATACATGTTGCAGTCAAATCTGATACCACTCAACCTAGATCTAACGACCTTATATTGACAAATACCACTACCCAACGGACATGCCATGCCAATACTACCCAGAGCCACAAATCGTAAATACCATGCACCAATATGCAATAATTCAAATGTACTCAATCATGGAAAATGACTCAAACGAGAGAACCATCCCGCAAGTTCAACAAGTACCACCACAACCGAAATACTACGAACCCATCATACCTAGTAGAACCAAGACACACGAATCTAACACAAAGGATCATATCTTAACATAACCTCGCTGCAATACATGACCCCATCCAAACACTGGTCCATATGAAATAACTCAGCCACCATGCGCGAAATCAATGACCGCGCACAATCAATCATTTAACACCCTAATACTGATCTCGCTCAAACTCCGCCATAAGGCCCAAATAGAACCGCACCATGTGTGCATATAGCCAACGAATCAGAAGCCCTCGTAGCATAAAGGAGTAGATCATAGATCATATTAGAACACGAATAAGCTCAACTCCATCGAATGGCACACCCTTCAACAAAAGCAGTACGGGGTCAACCAATCCGACCCGGGTTAGAATAAATATCCTCATTGGGCCAACCAATTGGGCCCCAAATCAACTCTGGTCATCCACAAATAGATAAATAACCCTCTGAAGGTCCTCAATGACCTAACCATGACACATACCGTCATCCGGCTAGCTTTAGCCACATCCTCTCAACCCACAACAACGAAACAATCTGCTTTTGAGGATTCCTGGTCTCCAAATACATAGAACACACGAATCACCATATCAGATCCCAACTCCACCGCCCGAATGTTTAACACATCTCTCATACACGATCATCCCACAAGGAATACTTCTAAAATTCTTCAGTTCCACAAAACAAAATCTTAATATCAGTAGCCGATCAACCAGGCGAGTACCACAACACCAATAAAGCATCCATACGTCAACACTCAGTGCACCTTCTGAAATGTATGCTCTCCTCTGGAAATACCAAGGAGTAATATCATTCATCTAGTCATCGGAAACTGCTCACGTTGTCTAAGAATTCATTCCTCTCAAAACTAAACTGTGACCTTGCACACACAAATCTTATTTCCACACAACCCACCGCATCTATCATGAATATGAAAAGTACGAGAATCTCATAATCAAATCTAAGTCACAAGCAAAATACGTACTCAATTAGCCAGGAACCTTCTATTTGATCTCATCCAGGAGAAAATCACAACACGCAACATGCTCCTCACGCCAACAGGAAATACACACATCGAACAAAGATAGAAACCATTGAGAACATTTTGAAATCCATTTGGACATAACCCAGCTATCAGAACCAAATCGCTCTAACTCAACCAAGTCGCACAGGTCACCAAAACCCAAGAGCATTGCCACAAAACACCTTTAGAGGCTCTCCACATCATAAGTACCCGAAGAACCGATCATATCTACTACCTTGTTGATCCCACCTTCTACCAGGTTGTACTATTTCTCTGAGTTCCTTCTGAATTACCCTTAAGGTGACACTTCTTATTGCCAGAATACCACGATCCTTAACCAAAACTCACCCCCACAAGATCTTAGAATAAACCCACACCGCCCTAAGGCCCATAAACCGTTGTATTCCCTATCCAACACTCCAAAAGTACCACAATCGAGACACCCACTCCGAAGAGTCATGTGAACCTGAAACTATTTCCTTTACCTTCCTGATACTGAAATGTATATAGATATAGAAATACCGTGAGTCTCGACACCATCCAATATAACTCTCAAATCCTAGGCATATACAAGTCCGGAAAAATTCACAATTGCTACATACAAATCTTGAATCCATTTGAACTTTCTCGAGAGTCATCCCCTCTGCCCAAATATCAATTGTGTCGCCCCAAACGGGCCGAACGACTTGTGCTCCATTATCACGATTACACCCATCGAAGTAACCCTGCCTTAACGCAACCGAGCAAATTCCTACTCCATGCACACAACATCCTTCATGAATAACACCTCAATCATTCCATGATTTCCATATACCCGTAAAGTGTAACACAACCCATATCTAAAAGTACCCTTACTCGAGCCATCCCCGATCTCAACGTCTGCAAGTCATCACTGATTCACACATATACCTCAAATTGAAATGAGTACAACATACAACCACGCAATCAAATCGTCGATAGCCAACTCCGCCCACTTGGCTCAAAGCCATAGGATAAAACACTCGATAACTTATAATACCCATGCTCTATTACTGTCATAATCCTGCACTGAGATTCAACTCAATCCCTCGTAAGCTCATGTAACACAAACCCACTAATACCTCAAATCATCCGCAAACCTCACATTCATTCTCGTGATGGTCAAGTCAGCTATTACCACTGAACCACACTCAAATCGCACAAGTATAACCCACTTGGTAGAAAAGAAAGCAACCACACAACATCATAAAAATCACACATCCACAGATTACCTCGCAGGTTATAATCCACCTACTTTGCCTCAAATTGGCATCTCTATATACCCTTCCACAGCCACACCCACCACGCAATCACTTAATCTTCTTGAGTCTGAACTCACTAACAAGGCATGAGAACCTAATTTGTTCCATAGTCAAAGAACATGAAAGATCCTCTAATACACTCATAACATTCAGTCTATCTGAACACATCCTAAAGTCACATTATACTCATCATATAGCCATCCAACCACTCATCGAGCCAAAAATTCCACTAATAGGGATACTACCGGACATTTAAGTCTAAAAGCACATGCTCACACAACCAAAATCCTTGTGCTCAAGCTACAGCCAAATTCCAGCCTCAAGCCCTCCAAGCTGGCCCATCATCAACATATAGAAATCACATCTCGCAACTCGTCCATGAAATCACAAACCGAGCACTCAAATGCGCATACGAATGCATGGAAGGAATTCGAAGAAATACGCTTCAAGCTGAATTAATGCCGCACGATAAGGAAAGAAAGATGGGAAGTATGTACTAAATGCCCTGTAGGCTCTCGAAGATAAGCATGGAAGTCATCATACCAATCCGCAAGACTCTACTAGACACTTGCTCATGACTTGTAGAACCTATGAACCTAGAGCTCTAATACCAACTTGTCATGATAAAAAATCCATCTGGTCGTGATGGCACCTAACCCAACCCGTCAGGTAAGCCAATTAGCAACTATCCAATTTAATGAGATTTATTAAGAAAAGAATTGATAATACACTGCTTTTATACAAACAATTTCCCAAGGACTGGTAACACAAATCATGAGCTTCTAAGATTAGAATTTACAAAGCTGGTATGAAATAAATAAATCATCTGTCTAAAATGTACATAAACAGGTTTTTATAAATCTAAGGCTACAATGTATCTCAGTGATGAACTCATGTACTCACACTCTCAGAATACTCAATCTCATTGTCTCACACTTTCCACTCATCATGCTTAATCACTCGACACACTCAGTCACTCCGTACAGAACAGGACAAATCCTGCCCAAACATAACAACTGCTAGCAACTGCGCTCACTAGGGGTGTACAGACTCTGGATGAGCTCCTTCAGCCCAAGCGCTATAATCCGCACGGAAAACTCACGTGTTGCACGGAAAACTCACGTGCTATAGTATCAATATATGGATCCACAAAGAATACTCACGTGCTGCGCGGACAACTCACGTGCTATAGTATCAATATCTAGATACGCACGGACAACTCACGTGCTGCGTGGACAACTCACGTGCTATAGTATCAATATCCTCACAATTAGACCCTCTGCCTCACCCAATCATCAATCTCTCCAATCTCTCAGCTCACAACACTCATGCTGAGCAACCCAAATCAATGATATGAGATGTGATAATAAACAATAACAGAGACTGAGATATGATATGTAATGATGAATGCGACTGAGTACATAACTAAAATTAAGCAAATACAGTCAAACCTCTATAAATTAATAATGTTAGGACCATGAAATTTTATTAATTTAGCGAGGTATTAATTAATCGCGTAAATTAATAATTATTAATTTATAGAGTATGTAGTTTGTATATCTACAATGTGAATATGTATGAAATACATGAATTTAATTAATAAGTATTAATCATGCATATTAATTAAATTCATGTATTTTCATTGATAAATGTTTAGTATTCCATACATATCTCAAGTTAAATGTATAAATCCACTCAGCTATTAATGTAGTTACATGTACTAACATTAACTAAGTTACTATATAAAGAGAGTTACTACATACAACTCTACAAATCAAAAGAAAAAATGGCTTCTCATCTCAAAGGTATAAAAAAATCAACCATGACAGATGGTATGCGTAGAGAATTATGTGAGTACAAACAACAAAATCCAGCATGCACTCAAAAGAAATTGCAACAGTGGGTGTCAGAGAAGTTTAATTTGCAAGTTAGTCAAGCTACAATATCAAATACAATCAGGAGGTCAGCAGAGTATCTATCAATTACTGACATTCCGAAAGATGATGCCAAAAGACATAAAGCTGCCAAATTTCCAGAATTAGAGAAGGCTCTGTACGAGTGGTTTGTTCATAACCAAGAGCGCGTTAATATGAGTAGGGAACTAATTGTAACAAAGGGAAAAGAGTTTCTAAAAAATATGTATCCCATTGATACGCCTGATTTTCATTTTTCTCAAGGTTGGCTAGAGCGCTTCAAATCAAGACACGGCATCAAGACATATCGTCGTTTTGGAGAAAGTGGTTCGGTTAATATGGAGGTGGTGGAGAACAATTTACAATCCATAAGAGAGAAACTTAATCAGTTTGCTATGAAAGATGTTTTCAATATGGATGAAACTGGATTGTTCTACAGGCTACAACCAGATCGTTCTCTTGCAACAAAGCAACTTGAAGGTAAGAAACAAAATAAGGAAAGACTTAAAATTGTTATTTGCTGTAATGAGGATGGTTCTGAGAAAATTCTTTTATGGATAATTGGGAAGTACACAAAAC
>MCJB01036019.1:0-15646 GCA_002018475.1 Nicotiana obtusifolia | reverse complement strand
TGCCAGATGGTGAATCCTCGGAAAATCAAGAACAAATGGACAATGACAGCTTACAACAATTGCAGAATCTAATCAATGGATTGAATTATCGTCATGCAATGAATGTTGAAGATGTTTTGAACTACCCGGGAGAAAATGACACAAGTTTGGAGTTGCCTACGGATGAACAAATAATTGAGAGTGTTACAGAAAGCAACAAAGAAGATGAAGTAGAAGACGATAGTGTGGAATTAGAACAAGTTTCGCGCAAAGATGCTTTGAAAGCAGCAATCACCTTACATCACTTTCTTTTACAATATGAGAACTCTACACCAAATTTTCTTAATGCTCTAAGAAAGGTTAGAGATGAGATTCAAGGTGATATTAATTTTAAAAAGAAACAAGTAACATTAGATTCATATTTTCAGAAATCTTCTTAGATTAGTCATGAATTATATGAAAAATATTTTTACAGATCGTGAATTATTAATTTATATGTCAAATGGGACCTATAAGAATTTATTTTTTCGTATTATCTTATAAATTTAGCGAATTATTAATTTACCACATTGGTCCCGACTAGGGACCGGAGAAAATTATTATTTTAGCGAGATTATTAATTTATCGAGTATTAATTTAATGAGGTTCTACTGTAACTCAACAGCAAGGAACGACCACTATAGGTCCTAATAATACCAGCATATAGCCTAAACATGATTTCTAGAATCAAATACAACTCAGGTGCGCATACACATAGAGTACAGTAGAAATGTTCAGATAAGATAGCTACAGAGTTTCATGGAATCGACTAAATCACAATTTACACGATGCACGCCCACACCCCTGTCACCTAGCATGCGCGTCACCTCAACCTCAATCACATAACACGTAATTCGGTGTTTCATACCCTCAGCACCAAGTTTAGAAGTGTTACTTACCTCGAACAAGCCAAATCCAATGCCGAGCAAGCCAAACGATGCTCCATAATGCCATCCTATGCGTGCCGACCTCCGAACGGCTCGAAACTAGCCAAAAGAAACTCATATACATCAAATAAAGCCCAACGAAACAATTCCAAATGATAAAGGTCGAAGCTTAATCCAAAACCGAAAATCGACCCAAAAGCTCAACCTGGGCCCGCGCCTCAGAACCCGATGAAACTCACAAAATCCGACAGCCATTCAATCACGAGTCCAACCATACTAGTTTCACTCAAATCCGACTCTGAATCGACGTTCAAAAATCAAAATTTGCTTTATGAAGTTTTAGACAAAAACCCCCAATTTTCTCTTAAAAACTCATAATCCAATTACCAAAAATGCAGATAATACCTCGAAATATAATCAAAACTGAGTTTAGAACACTTACCCCAATTCTTCTGATGAAATTTGTCTCAAAATTTGCCTAAATCCGAGTCCCACATCTCAAAATAGGAACAAAATGACCAAACTACCAAATTAAAGCTTCTCACTAAGCATTTCGGCTTTTGGGGACACAAGAGCTGCTTCTGTGACACGAGCTCCACTTCTGCGGACTCCACTAGCTAGTCGACCCCTCGCACCTGCGGATCTCCATCCGCTTCTGCGCAACCGTAGGTACGAAGCAAAATACGCCTATGCGCTCCATCTCGCTTCTACGCCTAAGACATCGCTTCTGTGGGGCCGCAGATGCGCCCCAGTTTCCACTTCTGCAATCTTCTCCAGCAAAGACTGCTTGCACTTCTACGACCAACTGTCCGCATCTGCGGACTCGCATCTGCGCCCATTCTTCCGCAGATGCGTAAGCACCAGAACCAGCATACCTACAGCAATGCAATATGAAACAAAAATGATCTGAACCTCGTCTGAAACTCGCTCGGGCTACTCGGGACCCCGTCCAAATATGCCAACAAGTCCTATAACATAATACTGACCTACTCCAGGCCTAAAATCACACATAACAACATCAAAACGACGAATCGGACCTCAATTCGAACTAGAATGAACTTTGAACTTTCTACTTATAAAACTCACGCCGAAACGTATCAAATCAACCCGGAATGAAACTAAATTTTTCACACAAGTCCCAAAAGACCTAACAAAGCTATTCGAATTCCCGGAACAATAATCCGAACGCGATATCATCAAAGTAAACACCCAGTCAAGCTTATGAACTTTCCAAACTTCCAACTTTAGCTGATTAGCGTCGAATCCTTCTTGATATACCCAAATGCAAATCCGGGCATACGCCTAAATCAAAAATCACCATCCGGATCTAACGGAATGATCAAAACTCTGTTCCAGAGTCAAATTCATAAATCAAACTTGGTCAACTCTTTCAACTTAAAACTTTGACAATGAAATTCATTCTTCCAAATCGTTTCCGAATGACCTGAAAACCAAAAGCAACGATTCACACTAGTCATAATACATAATACGATGTTGCTCAAGACTTCAAATAGTTGAATGGGATGCAATTGCTCAAAACGACCGGTGGGGTCGTTACATCTTCCCTCACCTAAACATACGTTCATCCTCGAACGTACTAAGATTTATTCCAAAGCCGCCAAACCGCCGTCTATCCTTACCATGCACATACCCGGGGGTGATCCCACGTCACCCTATTCCATATAGGCCCGAAAACACAACATACTGAAGATCAATACTTCACCCTTAGCCCGTAAACCACATAATCCAATTTTTGACATCCAAAATTTCCTATTGATACGCTCAAATTATACCTTAATAAATAGTGTAAGCGGTCGATGTCAAATATAATAATACAACAAGGTTGGGGTCGAATCCCACAGGGAATAGGTGTGAAAAGTTTACTTGATTAGCGTAATACTCAACTACAGTCGTAATTCCATACAGGTAATTGTAACAAAAGTATGAATTGAACTTACTTTTAAATAAAGTCTAATTGCAATATTGAGAATATGAATAATATAATTAAAGAACCCAAGGTTGTGTCCCCCTTAATGAAGTGTAATGCTATCGATGTCAATATAATATAATTCTAACGGAAGAATCTTTTGATATGTTATTGATGTCTAATTGACTACCCAATATTTTCTAATAGTTGGGTAATATTTCCTCTTTATGATTTTTCCAAATATAAAAGAGTTGTGATTAAGAAAAATCAATTTATGCCAAATTAAAACTACTTATTCCTAAGCGATTTTATTAAACAAGGTTTAAAGCCTTGAGTCTTTTATATTTACTTCTACCAAATTCTACCCCGCCTTCCCAAGCAAAGATGGAATTAAATGGCGTTTGTTAATGTTTGCAACCACCAACAATTGTTAAGGAATGAGAAGTAAATAATTATCAATCAACCGGTAAATATATATTCTATATCAAACACCCAATAACATCACACCCATTTAGGGTTCACAACCTTAGTGTTTGAAATTAGTTACTCATTCTAAAATCTGAAATCAAAAGAATATTGATTGTCATAAAGCTTACACACTAAGAAAATCTTGACCCAAAAGCTTCTAAGAGATAAGAATATTCAAGCCTTGTACTTTCTACTCCAAAGTCTGACAAGATAGCCCCCACATAACCCTAGTAGACCTATTTATAGAGGCCTAAAAATCGAGGAAAAATTCAGACTGATCTGCCCCGAAGTCAAAAATGCGACCACATTTCTGTCGCGTAACAGAAATGTGGTCCGCAATTTTGACACATCTATCGTAGATTTCACCCCTAGGTCTGCCTTCATAGCATTCATGATTTGCCGTCCGCATTGTAGAAATGCGACCGCATCTCGCATCGCGGTTTCTTTCTTCAATAGACTTCGTGCTTAGTTTGCGGTTGCTTCTGCGGCTCGCATACCAGTTATGTGATCGCAGATGCGATCGCATTTCTAACTCTGAACTTCGCCCAAGACTCTACTTTGGTCTACGATCTTGATGTGAATTCTGCGGCTCGCATGTGATGTTTGCGATCGCATATTCACCTCTACGATGCTTTTCTGCTCTTTCCTTGTCTTTATGTGGCTTTTTGAACTCTTTTCCTTGCTCCTAGGCCTTACACTTCATAGACTGCAAAAACACTAAAATTACATAAGTACCTAAGGAAGTTGCATGTAAAACAAGTTAAAATCTAAGCAATTAGTATCAAAATGTGCCGAAATTCTCTGGCACATCGACTGTAAGACCTGAATCTTGCATCTACACACTGTATAAGTCTGAACAAGCTGTATCAAGCCATAACCATAACCCAAGTTGTAATCACTTGATATGCCACATAACTCAAATACTCACGGCAGTAATTCCGACCACAATAACTGCTCGAAGCAAATCCGGTACCGGTAATAAGCCTCCTATCAAATAAAACCTCGTTCAAAACCTTAGTACACTGCCAATGATGAAAGGAACATGCAGAAACTCATAACCACTTATCAGACCAACAAGTCATGGAACTCTCCCTCCTTCGACAAGAACTATAGCCAATTTCTAAGCCGACTTTCGATATTAGCCTCCATACATGCTGCAGTCAAATCTGATACCACCCATCCTAGATCCGACGACCTCATATTGACAAATACCACTACCCAACGGCCATGACACACCAATACTACCCAGAGCCACAAATCGTGAATTCCATGCACCATATGCAATAATTCAAATGTACTCAATCATGGAAAATGACTCAAACGAGAGAACTATCCCGCAAGTTCAACAAGTACCACCACAACCGAAATACTACGAACCCATCATATCTAGTAGAACCAAGACACCCGAATCTAACACAAAGAATCATATCTTAACATAACCTCGCTGCAATACGTGACCCCATCCAAACACTGGTCCATATGAAATACCTCATCCACCATGCACAAAATCAATGACCACGCGCAATCAATCAATGAACACCCTATACCCATCTCGCTCAAACTCCGCCATAAGGCCCAAATAGAACCGCACCATGTGTGCATATAACCAACAAATCACAACCCCTCGTAGCATAGAGAACACGAATAAGCTCAACTCCACTGAATGGCACATCCTTCAACAATAGCAGTATGGAGTCAACAAATCCAACCCGGAGTAGAATACAAATCCTCATTGGGTCTTCCAATTAGGCCCCAAATCAACTCTGGTCATCCACAAATAGATAAATAGCCCTCCGAAGGTCCTCAATGACCTAACCATGACACATACCGTCATCTGGCTAGCTTTATCCACATCCTCTCAAGGCACAACCACGAAACAATCTGCTTCTCAGGATTCCCGGTCTCTAAATTCATAGAACACAAAAATTACAATATCGGATCCCAACTCCACCAACCGAATGTCAAACACACACCTCATACACAATCAACACACGAGGAATACTTCTAATATTCTACCGTGCCACATAAAAAAATTTGAATATCAGCAGTCGATCAACCAGGTGAGTACCAATACCAATAAACCATCCGTACGTCAACTCTCAGTGCACCTTCTGAAATGCACGCTCTCCTCAGGCAATACCAAGTAGTAATATTATTCATCTAGTCATCAGAAACCGCCCATGTTGTCTAAGAATTAATGCCCTTCCTTTGAAAACTAAATCGTGACCTTGCACACGTAAATCTTATTTCCACACAACATACCGCATCTATCATGTACATAACCCAGCTATCAGAACAGAATCCCTCTAACTCAACCAAGTTATGCAGGTCGACAAAACCCAAGAGGATTGCCACGAAACACCTGTAGAGGCTCACCACATCATAAGTACCCGAAAAACCGATCATATCTACTACCTTTCTGATCCCACCTACTACCAGGTTGTACTATTTCTCTGAGTTCCTTCTGAATTACCCTCAAGGTGACACTTCTTATTGCCTGAACACCATGATTCTTAACCATAACTCACCCCACGAGATCCTAGAATAAACCCACACCGCCCTAAGGCCAATAAACCATTGTATTCCCTCTCCAGCACTCCCAAAGTACCACAATCGAGACACCCACTCCAAAGAGTCATGTGAACCTGAAACTATTTCATTTACTTTCCTGATACTGAAATGTAAAATTCATAGAGATATAGAAATATCGTGAGTCTCGACACCATCCAATGTAACTCTAAGATCCTAGCCATATACAAATTCGGAAAAATTCACAATTGCTACATACAAATCATAAGTCCATTAAAACTAGAGTCATCCCCTCTGCTCAAATACAATTATGCCGCCCTAAACGGGCCGAACGACTTGTGTCGCATTAGCACGACAACACCCATAGAAGTAACACCGCCTTAACACAACCGAGCAAATTTTTACTCCATGCACATTACATCCTTCACGAATAACACCTCAATCATTCCATGATTTTCATATACCCATAAAGTGTAACACAACCCATATCCAGAAGTAACCTTACTCGAGTCATCCCCGATCTCAACCTCTGCAAGTCATCACTGATTCACACATATGCCTCAAACCGAAACCAGTACAACACACAACCACGCAATCAGATCGTCTATAGCCGACTGCCTCACTTGTCTCAAAGCCATAGGACAAAACACTCGATAACTTATAATACCCATACTCTATTATTTCCATAATCCCGCACTAAAATTCAACTCAATCCCTCGTAAGCTCATGTAACACAAACCCTCCAATACCTCAAATCATCCGCAAACCTCGCATTCGTTCTCGTGAGGTCAGGTCAGTTATTACCACTGATCCAAACTCAAGCCGCTCAAGTATAACCCACTTGGTAGAAAAGAAAACCTCTACACAACGTCATAAAAATCACACATCCGCAGATTACCTCACAGGTTATAACCCAACTACTTAACCTCAAACTGGCATCTCTTTATACCCTTTCACAGCCACAAAACTGGTATCTCTTTATACCCTTTCACAGCCACAACTACCACGCAATCACTTAATCTTCCTGATTCTGAACTCACCAACAAGGCATGAGAACCTAAGTTGTTCCACAGTTAAACAACATGAAATATCCTCCAATACACTCATAACTCGAGACCGAATGTCACATCAAGACAGAAACCGAGCACTCAGTAGTCCTTTTTAGCTCTCAAGCAAACTCTTTTTGTCACATTCAAACCATCTGAACACATCCTGCAGTCACATTATACTCATCATATAACCATCAAACCATTCATCGAGCCATAAATTCTACTAATAGGGACAGTACCGGACATTTAAGTCCAAAAGCACGTGCTCACACAACCAAAATCCCCGTGCTCAAGCTACAGTCAAAACCAGGCCTCAAGCCCTCCAAGATGGCCCATCATCAGCACATAGAAATCACATCTCGCACCTCCTCCATGTAATCTGTCACGACCCATACCGGAGGGCCATGACGAGCACCCGGGCCTTACGTGCCGAGTACCAACGTATATTTTATCTAACCTTTTTATTATCTATAAGGGCCGACGAGATTAGTATAAATGGCAGATAATAATCCTAACTAGCCAAAATTTCAGATAATGTCAAGAACATATATATAACATGGCCAACAAAGTTGTCATGAAAAACTACACAACAAAAATAAATTTGTCGACAAGGAAATCCCAACTATACATAAGTCGACACTTGTCTATGAGCCTCTAAAGGAAAATAACTGCTGCAATGCATAGCAAGATCACAGCAAGTCCGGAGAAGTGATCTCGCCAATACACGCTGAACTGGCAGCCTACTATGATGGGGGAGCTTCGTCTACCTGTCTATTAGGACCTGCAGCACAACATACAATATCCACAAATAAAAGGACGTCAATACGAGTAAGGTACTGAGTATGTAAGACAGGAAAGCATAATGTAAGAACAGTAATGTGCATAGGGATAGAAAATATACACCCTGTAACATCTGAGTGCCTCTGAAGGTGACGAGAATATACAACCTGTAACATCTGAGTGCCTCCGAGGGTGACCTATCATGAAATGCCTGATGTGCATATACATATATATATATATATATATATATATATATATCCTTTTAAAATCAGCATATACATACACCTCTGTGGGCCTCATCATCATCATATCATAAGCCGGCCATCATAAGGCTCGGTAACATCATACCCAACTGATTAGTGGTTGCACAGTAGGTGCCATACCCGGCCGACTATAGCGCAGACTCGGTAGAGTAAAATAGATGCCGACTATAGCGCGGCTCAGTAGAGTAAAATAGATACATATATATAGTTGCACAATAGGTGCCATACCCGACCGACTATAGCGCGGCTCGATAGAGTAAAATAGATAATGCATGCTGGACTCATTGGAATCACACTTTCAAACTTTCGGAGTGGCGTAATGTCAAAGAAGTAACATCAACATCAATCCTCCCATAAGAGGGGAAACAATATAAGTACTACTACCTTCTTAGAGTAGAGTATCTTTGGAGGCTCGTTCATTGCATTATGTACAATCAAAGTCGTGAAAAAGAAGGGAAGGGACAGTCTCACATACCTTGTATATACTTCCCAACCTCAAGCTATGAATATTCCACGACTCCTTAGTCTACAATAAGAGAAATGACACTACTATTATCGTTTAAGCGTCGTAACTATTATGTATCAACTGTAACCTATTTTGCGATGAAACGGACAGCACCTACCCTATATATATGACTTCCCACAAGTTAACAAAATCACCAAACAGCCCAAAAACATCAATAATATTCATATTAAGCCTCCCAAAACAGTCCAACAACCAACAACATTACTAGCAAGCCTTTCGACGTATATCTCACAAGTTCTAGCTGCAACGACTGAGCCGTAACTTGGATAATCTTAAATACATGTAGGGTATGAGGTTCCTTACCTTTAAACAGAAAGAACAACTCCAATTTTCCCTTAATTGACCATGAAATATCCCTTCAATGCTGCCACAAGAACAAAGAAGCGAAGCTAGCAATCAATTAGGGGTTTTCGGTACTAGAATCACTTTAGAAGACTTGAAATTACCAAGGGTTGATATTTAAACTTGAGGGGATATTTTACATAACACAAACAACTTAAAACAACCTCCCACACGAGCTGGAACAACATAAAAATCAGCAACAACAAGAGGAAAGAGGAACTTACTAGCGCCACGGGATTCCCGACACTTGATTTGTGTTGTTTGCCCTTTGTTTTGGTCCTGGATCATGAGAGAACCTTGAGAGAGTGTTCTTAGGGTTCTAAGTTCTGAATATACTGAAAACGAGTGACTTAAAACGGGGTTGAGGCGTAATATATATATATCCATATGTCTTAAACCGCCTATGTGGGCCCCATAGAGAAGTGCTTGGCGCAGTCTCGTGAAAACGCGAATATCTCTCAATTCGGAGATCGTATCGACAAATGGTTTAATGAGTTGGAAATTAGACTCATAGATCTTCAATATGGTGGGTAGATCACCCCGTAATTCCAAGTAAATTGCGAGAAAAACTTCGTGACATTTGACCTAAAGTATGAGTAAAATTATGAACGTAAGTTGCGACAACTTTTGTCGACTTTTGCTTCATAACCCGTTTGACTTCAAAACTTATGAAACGGATATTATATGATTAAAATACCTTAAAAAGGACCTCTTGAGTGTATTAAGAACCTCTAGGTTTACCCAAAAATACGAGTTACAATATCCTTAATTCGTTTATCTTCGAATACTTGTTAACCACCCTTATACACCCTTGCATCATTTAAGACCAATAGGACTAAATTCTTATTATCTCAAAGGTAATCTCTTCTCGGAACTATGTAGACTATCTTATGGCGCAAACTAACGTATACAAATATGGGTTTTAACACCCTCCCCTCCTTAGGAACATTCGTCCTCGAATGTAAGGGTTTACGGGGATTTTAACTCATTGTGGATTTCTGACGGAAATTTTCGGCTGAGTTTTCTCTATAAAACTTACACTAGCAAAACTCGCAAGCAGTTAAACCCAACCTATAGCCTTACAAGGCTATACAAACCATTATATCTACGTACCTTATCCGCATATCACCACTTTGTATTAAGAAAGAGTATTCTCAAGTTATTGCTTACCTCATAAAGACGTTTCTCCTTTTAATGCGTCCTGCGTTCCCCCGGCACCCTCATTATCTCCATTCTGGAACAGGTAAGGGTATTTAGACTTCATCTCATCCTCTGCTTCCCATGTCATTTCTTTCGTATTCTTGTTCTTCCACAATACTTTAACGGAAGCTACATCCTTTGTTCTTAGCTTGCGGACTTGTTGGTCTAATATAGCTACTGGCATTTCTTCATATGCCAGATCCCTTGTAATTTGTACATCTTTGATAGGGACGACCCGAGAAGGGTCTCCAATACATTTCCTCAACACAGATACGTGGTATACCGGATGAACAAATTCTAATTCAGATGGCAATTCTAACTCATAAGCAACCTGTCCAATTCGTCGAGAATTTTGTACGGCCCGATATACCACGGATTCAGTTTTCCCTTCTTCCCAAAATGCATAACACCCTTCATCGGTGAGATCTTCAAGAAAACCCAATCACCAACCTCAAATTCCAGGTCACGACGTCGGACATCGAAATAAGATTTTTGCCTGCTTTGGGCCGTCTTCAGTCGCTCTTGTATCACTTTCACCTTCTCAATGGCTTGGTGAATCAAGTGTGGCCCATATAATTCTGTCTCACCGACTTCGAACCATCCAACTGGTGACCTACATCTTCTTCTGTACAGTGCCTCGTACGGAGCCATTTTAATACTAGAACGGTAACTATTATTGTAGGCGAATTCTATGAGTGCCAGGTGGTCATCCCAGTTCCCCTTGAAATCTTGAACACATGCTCGTAGCATATCTTCAAGTGTCTGGATGGTACGTTCAGCCTGTCCATCAGTCTGTGGATGGAATGTCGTGCTGAGATTCACTTGTGTGCTTAAATCCTTCTGAAAAGACCTCCAAAAGTTTAGCCGTAAATTGAGCTCCTCGGTCTGATATAACAGACACAACACACCATGAAGCCTAACAATCTCCTTGATATACAACTTCGCATAATCTTCAACTGTGTAAGTTGTCTTAACTGCCAGAAAATGGACACATTTTGTAAGTCGATCAACTATCACCCAGATGGAGTCAAACTTATGATAAGAGCGAGGTAACCCAACAATGAAGTCCATATTAATCACCTACCATTTCCAGGTCGGAATTTGTATATTTTGAATCAATCCACCCGGTTTTTGATGCTCAATCTTTACTTGTTGACAATTAGGGCACTGGGCTACAAATTCTGCAATAGACCTCTTCATGTTATCCCACCAATACTGCTCCTTAATGTCATGATACATCTTTGTCGAACCAGGATGGATGGAATATCGGGACTGATGGATCTCAATCATAATCTTCTCTTGCAACCCTGCTACATTAGGCACACATAATCGGCCCTGATATCTTAGTGCCCCATCTCCTCCAATCTCAAAAGCCGTAATTTTACACTGCTGAATGCTCTCTCTCAATCGTACTAAGGTAGGATCTTCATATTGCCGTGCTTTTACCTCGGTTACCAAAGATGATTCTGACGTATTCTGTATAGTAACACCTCCGTCATCAGAGTCTAACAATCTGACTCTCATATTGGCTAGCTGATGAAGCTCTTTATTCAACCCCTGTCTACTTGCCTCAATGTGTACTAGGCTTCCCATTGACTTACGACTGAGAGTGTCTACCACAACATTGGCTTTACCGGGATGGTACAATATCTCGACATCGTAATTTTTCAGTAATTCAAGCCACCTACGCTGTCTCATATTCAACTCCTTCTGCTTGAAGATGTATTGTAAATTTTGTGATCTGTGTAGATGTCAACATGGACACCATATAAATAGTGCCGCCAAATCTTCAAAGCATAAATTACTTCAGCCAACTCCAAATCATGAGTCGGGTAATTATTCTCATGCTTCTTTAATTGTCTTGATGCATAAGCAATTACCTTCCCACGTTGCATCAATACGCACCCCAAACCTACACCTGAAGCATCACAATATACCACATACCCTTCTGTTCCTTCTGGGAGGGTAAGCACTGGCGCGGAGGTCAATCGATCCTTTACCTCTTGGAAACTATGTTCACAAGCGTCGGACTATTGGAACTTGGTAGCTTTCCGTGTCAACTTAGTCAATGGGGCTGATATAGAGGAAAACCCTTCTACAAACCTCCTATAATATCCTGCTAGCCCTAGAAAACTGCGGACCTCTGACGGTGTTGTAGGTCTTGGCCAATTTTTCACTGCATCGATCTTTTGAATGTCAACACTAATACCCTCGTTAGATATCACATGGCCAAGGAATGCTACTGAGTTTAGCCAGAATTAACATTTGGAGAGCTTAGTATACAACTTACAGATCCCGAAGGGTCTGTAATACTATCTGCAAGTGGCCCGTATGTTCTGTCTCTGAACGGGAATAGACCAGAATGTCATCAATGAATACAATCACGAACACATCAAGATAGGGCCTGAATACAGTATTCATGAGATCCATAAAAGCTGCTGGGGCATTTGTTAGCCCAAACGACATTACCAAGAACTCAAAATGCCCATATCTTGTCTGGAAGGCTGTTTTTGGAATAACCTTCTCCTTGACCCTCACCTGATGATACCCTGAACGTAAGTAAATCTTGGAAAAATACTTGGCACCCTGTAGTTGGTCAAACAGGTCATCAATCCTTGGAAGTGGATATTTGTTCTTTATAGTAAACTTATTCAACTGTCGATAATCGATACACATCCTTAACGACCCATCTTTCTTCCGCACAAACAAGACTGGCGCACCCCAAGGTGAAGTGCTAGGCCTAATGAAGCCCTTATCCAGCAAGTCCTTCAACTGCACCTTCAACTCTCGCAACTCTGCTGGGGCCATCCTGTATGGAGGGATAGAGATCGGTTGAGTGTCAGGCACCACATCAATGCTAAACTCAATCTCCCTTTCAGGAGGAAGACCTGGGAGTTCATCTGGGAAAACATCCAGAAATTCATTGACCATGGGGATTGATTGTAGGGTAGGCGGCTTCGCCTCCGCATCCCTAACGCGAACGAGATGATAAATGTAACCCTTTGAGATCATCTTCCTTGCCTTAAAATAGGAAGTAAACATACCTTTAGGCATAGCAATGTTCCCCTTCCATTCAATGACGGGTTCACCAGGAAACTGAAACCTAACCATCTTCGTACGACAATCAACATTTGCAGAGCATGAGGCCAACCAGTCTATTCCCATTATCACATCGAAATCAACCATTTCTAAATCAAATAAATTCGCCGAGGTTTGACGACTACAAATCATCACTGTACAACCTCTATATACCCTTCTACCAATCACTAATTCTCCTATCGAAGTAGATACCGCAAGTGGGTTACTTATTAATTCAGGTTCGACGCCAAACTTTTTAGCCACAAAGGGTGTAACATATGATAATGTAGATCCTGGATCAATCAACACATATACATCATAAGAAAACACAGACAATATACCTATAACAACATCCGGAGATAACTCGAGATCCTGCTGATCTACTAGAGCATAGGTTCGATTTTGAGTACCACTCGAACTCGGCATTGCACCTCTACCTCTACCACGACCTGTCGGTTGCTGAAAACCCGTGATGGAGGTCGAACTGATGAGGAAGAACCAGCCACAGATCCAGTCGGCTGAGCCATACCACCACCTCCTCTGTTAGGACAATCCCGCCTCATATGGCCAGGCTGTCCACAAGAATAACATACATCGGAACCTCGACGACACAGTCCAATGTGGGCCTTGCCGCACTGATCACAACGAGGTGTTGGGGGTCTAGTCTGACTAGTATCCCTATGATATTGTGAGCCTGATGCCCGCGAACCCTGGCCTGAACCAGAATAGGCAAATTGATCATACTGAGGCCTCTGAAGGTGTGGAGGAGCACTAGTTATAGATGGCGCCAAACTCCTAGAAGACTAGGGTCTGACACTACCTCGGAAGTCACCAGAATACCCCGCAAATCTCGCCCTCTTATGCTGGCCCCTATCCTGCTCCCTGTCTGCTCTTTGCTGGCGCTTACGATCCTCTAGTGTCTGGGCATAAGCCTGAATATGGGAAATATCCATGCCCTCTATCAAGGAGGCTGTCGTGCACTCATTTATCAGATGTGGTCCCAATCCGTTCACGAACAAGTTCACCCTATCGCTCATCTCGGCCACTATATGGGGAGCATACCTTGCTAAAGAATCAAACTGCATACTATACTCTCGCACACTCATATTACCTTGTCAAAGGTTCAAGAACTTATCAGCTCTAGCTCGTTGAATCTCAACTGGCAGGTAGTGACGAAGAAACACCTCAGAAAATTCCTTCCACACAGGTGGGGGAGCATTCGGACCCCTAGATCTCTCCCAACTATCATACCAGAAAACTACTAAGTCCCGTAACCAATAAGAAGCCAACTCTACTGCCTCCGTATCACTAGCATGCATAACCCGCAGTGTACGATAAACCTGATAAATAAAAGTCTGCGGGTCCTCCTTGGGGTATGACCCGGTAAACACTAGAGGATCTAGATTAATAAAATCTCGAACTCTCGCACTAACCAGTTTATCAGTAGCACCAGTATTCTGCCTCTGAGCCTGAGCAGCTACCAAGCTAGTCAACAACTGTACCGCACTCCGCATATCCTGGTCTGTAGTACCAGATGGAGGAACTGGAGATGCTGGGTGCCTTCTTATATCCTCGGGAGGAGAAGGAGTAAATGAGGTCTGAGACAGCATCTCGCTCTAAGGCTCACTATGGCCTGCTCTGGCAGGAGGCACCTGACTGGTACCCTCTCCCGCAGCTGTATCAAGGCATCTACTAATCACTTACTTCCTAGTCGTGGGCATCGCTGAAAAGAACATGGTGAATATTAGAGACGAATACTTATGACTCAGCTCTGCGCACGTTCTAGATTCAGGAAAAAAAAAGTAACAACTCTAAATGTCATGCAGCCTCCTAATTATAAATGTGGCGCGCTACACATCCATAATCAAGACTCTACTAGACACGGCTCATAGACAACCCCTAGGACAGACCTGCTCTGATACCAAGTTTGTCACGACCCAAAACGGAGGGCCATGATAGGCACCCGGGCCTTACTGCCGAGTACCAACGTACATTTTATCTAACATTTTTATTATCTATAAGGGCCGACGAGATCAGTATAAATGGCAGACAATAATCCTAATCAGCCAAAATTCCAGATAATGACATGAACATATATATATATATATATATAACATGGCCGACAAGGCTGTCATAAAAAACTACACAACAATAATAAATTTGCCGACAAGGCAATCCCAACTATACATGAGTCGACACTTGTCTATGAGCCTCTAAAGGAACATAACTACTGCAATTCATACCAAGACCACAACAAGTCTAGAGAAGGGATCTCGCCTATACACACTGAACTAGAAGCCTACTATGATAGGGGAGCTTCGTCTACCTGTCTATCAAGACCTGCAGCACGACATGCAGTGTCCACAAATAAAAGGATGTCAGTATGAATAAGGTACTGAGTATGTACGACAGGAAAGCATAATGTAAAAACAGTAATGTGCATAGGGATAGAAAATATACACCCTGTAACATTTGAGTACCTCTGAGGGCGACGAGAATATACAACCTGTAACATTTGAGTGCCTCTGAGGGTGACCTATCATGAAATTCCTGATGTGCATATACATACATACATATAT
>MCJB01036008.1:48840-116721 GCA_002018475.1 Nicotiana obtusifolia | reverse complement strand
TCTTTGAGACATTATATAGAACGGGAATCGTGCAAGAAAGAACGGTTTAGTCTTACATACCTGGTGCGTATATACTTACCTCCCGCTTCCAAGCTTATGGAAGTGCGTTCAATCCTTTAATCTACAATTAGGAATAGCCCAATCGTCATTTCATGGTTACTACTATTCTCACCCTTAATTCCTGAAATTCATGAGATGGTTTCCCTTAATTTCTTCCTTTATACTCTTATTAAGCCCATATATGACACATGCAATCCATTATCTACCGTGACCCACTATAATGGTGGTGTTCATCTTAGACCCGCGGATTTCATTTCCAATTTCATGGATTTCTACATGCATGTGTTGGGTTTCTAATAATTTCTAAGAGAATGGGTGAAGAAACTTACCTTGCATGTCAATGGGTTCATATTTCTTTCTTGACTCTTCAGTTCTTAAGGTTGCCTCTGATTCTGGGTTTGCTAAGGAAGAATTCAGTTGGGCTTCCTTTTTGTTTCTTCAATTTCTTGTGTCTGGATGGAAGGAATTCAATTGGGTTCGTGGGTTCTTTGTAGGAGGTGTTCTTGGGTGTTCAGATGTTTGGGGTCTCATAAAATGAGAAAGGAACGAGTTAAAGCCCCTTTTATAGGTCAAAGGGTCAAAACTTCAATTTCAGTACATTTTCAATTTCGCGATGCAGGGGAGGCCATTTCGCGGTTCGCTTTTCCATTTCGCGAACAGCTTTTCCCGTCGCTTTTCTCGCCTAAACTTTCTGCTTCAGTTCGCGATGGCCTCGTTCATTTCGCGAACCGCTTTTCCCATTTCGCGGTTCGCTTTTCTTGCTTTGCCATCGCTTTTTCGACAAGAAGCCAACCCAGGCTTCTGCCTCACTTCGCGATATGCAGGGCCATTTCGCGATGCGCATGTGGGTTTCGCGGTTCGCGTTTCCCACAATGCCATCGCTCTTTGCTCATTTGTTCTTTTTCTTAACATTTTTCAACACTTTTCAATATTTCTCTTACTCATAGGCCCATACACACTTGCCACATCACGGCACAATCAAGTAGACGAATTTACGGGGTATCACAATAGTTGTACACTTTACACATGCATACACCTTAGAATTATATTTATCAATCCATGGGTATATGATTTGATATCCATTATTTGTATACATGTGTTCTTGTATATGATTTCAGTGTGATGGATTGGATTTGCAGCACATGAGTGGTCCATGCGGGTTGAGTTATTACGGCACGTGAGTTGTCCGTGTGGTTATGGCACATGAGTTATCCGTGTAGCGTGTGGACAAGGATCCATCCCCTACGGTCACCCTCTCATGTTTCTCTCCTGGTGGTGTATATGCAGGTTGTGAGAAACCGACAGGCTTATACTAGATGTGCATCTTGGAAAATTTATCATTGGTTGGACTTTGCATCTTTCTCTATTTGGAAATTACTTGGATGTATACATGATTTTTCACTGCATATCTTCTCTATATGCTAGCTTGGGGATGTATACGTTCCTTTTATGCATATCTTCTCTATACACTGCTTTACTTGATGAGATGAACCACGGTACATATATTCTCTATATGTGGATCAATGTAACTTGACTTGTTTAATTATGCATACCTTCTCTATATGCAACTGTCGGCGGACTATATGATATTTCATGCATATCTCATTTATATGCAACTGTGGAAGGATCATTTGATATTTTACGCATGTCTTCTCTGTATGTCGAGTTGTTTGATTGGAATAGTACATATGCATATCTTCTGTATATGCAATTATTAATGTGTTATCTGTTATCAAATGTATATCTTTTTGATATTCTGAAATCTTAAGAGACCGTTACGCATCCCCTCTATGTGCACTGTTTGATAGTATTGTCATGTTTAGACTTCGATACAGTTTCTGGGTACACGTATATGTTTTGAGTTGTATAGGTCATATATAGTGAGTATCCTTGACCTGTGACCTCATCACTATTTCACGGAGGTTAGTCAGGATACTTATTGATTACATGGGGTCGGTTGTACTAATACTACACTTCTGCACCTTGCGTGTAGATGTTGCAGCAGAGCTGATGTGGATGGATCGTGACTTGTACAACCAATCTATGAGATGTTGTATAGAAATCAACTTTTTTTTTTATTCCTTGCCATTGGTGATATTTCACTTGACTTACATTATTTTATGTTTGACTTACCTATCACCAGGGTTAGGTGCCATCACAGCTGGGTGAATTTTGGATCGTGACAGTAAGATTAATTGATAAGAACAAATCTTAAGAGTTATCTTAGCCAATATGTCGAAAATGACTTTATGAATAAGATAAAAATATAAGATAATAACAAATTGACTACCACACATTTGGATATGTAACTTCTAACGACCCGGCCGATCGTTTTATGTATTTGAGTCGCATCACCCTATTTGGTGACTCCCTTATGGTTGTTTGTTGTTTTGTAATTCTCAAGGATGGTAGGTTTGGTTTCGGAAAGGTTTGGGAGTAAATTGGAACACTTAGTTCCATTGTTGGAAGCTTAAGTTGAAAGAGTTAATCAAGATTTGACTTTTGCTTAAACAATCTGGATTGATATTTTGATGGTTCTAATAGGTTCATATGGTGATTTAGGACTTAGGAGAATGTCCATATTTTTATTTGGAGGTTCTTAGGATGTTTTTGCTCTAATTGCCGAAAGTTGAAAGTTTGAAGGTTTGGAAAGTTTATAGGTTTGACCAGAAGATGACTTTGATGATATCGGGTTTGAATTGTTATTTCGAAACTTGAAATAGGTTCATTTTTCCTTTTGCGACTTGTGTGCAACGTTTGGACGTAATCCGAATTGGTTAGGCATGAAGTGGACGCTTTGTTTGAAGTTTGGAAGTTCTTGAACATAAGAGAAGTTCAATTTTGTGGTTTGATTTTCAATTAGTAGATGTGACTGTCTCGTATGTGTTTGGAGACTTTGGATAATTCCGTGTTGTGTTTGCGGACTTATTGGTATATTGTACGGTGTCCCGGGTTGATCAAGTGAGTATTGGACCACTCGGAGCGATCATCTTCTATCCTTATCTTTGATTCATAATGGTTAAGGATATCCACCCATATGGTCTCTTGGAACTCAAGTTGGCTTTCCTTCAACGTTCGGGAGGCATCAGAACTCTTCGGGTAAAAACCCATAGTGAATGCCTCAGCTGCCCATTCATTTGGCATGGCCGGTAACAACATCCATTCTGTCTAGAATCTGATCACAATCTCACGCAGCGATTCAGAAATTTTAAGTAGAAAGAATTGATCAAGGGTTGACTTTTGAGTAAATGATCTTGAAATCGAGATTTGAAGGTTCCAATAGGTTCGTATGATTATCTTGGACTTGCGCGTATGTTCGGGTCGAAGTGGACTTTGTTTTTATTGATCTCTTTTTGAGATTGCGAGTCTTGGAATAGGTTCGTATTATGATTTGTGACTTGTACGCAAAATTTGGCATCATTCCAATACGTTTAGTTGTGATTCGGACGCGTTCGCCGAAGGATGAAGGTTTGAAAGTTAAGAGAGTTAAAGAAATTGAGGTTGATATTTAATTCATAGTATCGATGTTGTAATATGTGTTCCAAGCCTTTGGACAAGTATACATAGGGTATATATCCTAGTTAGAATAATTGGACGGGGTTCCTAGGACCTTGAGTGAGTTTTGAGGTGGATTCAGACTACTTTTAGGCCCTTTTGAACTGTTGATACCTGATACCATGGGTGTCAATCTTGATCGCAGAGGTCTTGGCCGCGATCTCAAAGAGAAAAGTGCATTATTGGCCTGGTAAATCGCGATCGCGGAAGGAAGGGTCGCGATCGCGTTGAGGGAATTCCTACTATCAATGATCTGGCTTCAAGAGATTATATCTTGCAATCTATAAGGAATTTGGAGATAATCCAAAAAGAAAGTTGTATCCCTTTGAATCTAGCTTTCAGATAATCAAATTGTTTGTCATTTGGCATTTTGTACAGAAAGTTATGTCAACTAAACTGAAGGGTGTCTGTGAACAAGAAAACACAATTTGTACATCGCGATCGCGATAAAGGAAATGATGCTGGAACATTTATTAACGGTGATTGCATGGCGAATGTCCAAGATCGCAAATAAGGAAGATTGGCAGGTGTATTAAACATCTAATTTCGGGATTTTGAGCTTATTTCTTCACTTTTGAGTTCTTGGAGCACATGTAGGCGTCGGTTCCTATAATTGCTATTTGTTGGGTTCTTTCCCTTTGCTGCTGGAAAATGGCACTGCGTTCATTTGTCTTGCTGCCGGTTGATCTCCTCTTATCTGCTTGATTCCCTCTAGGGTCAGGAATTTTAGCAGTTGGTGATAAGTTGATGATACGACCTTTAGTATATCGAGAATTATGTTGTAGCCCATGTAACCGCCCACCACTTTAAATAAAGTGGTCTTCGTGACCCTCTCGACGTTCGTGGGCAACAAGATCTCCCCTCGGTTGTCATACTTGCTAGATTGAACCCGGCAAGGAGCTTTGTCGCCAGATGCTTCCGGTTAATTTTGCTTGTTCCAGCACTCTCTATTGAATACTGTTGGCTGAGCTTCCTATGTCAACCAAAAGACGTTTAATATTAAGATCTGGAACATTAAAAGAAATTGATACGCTCAAATTACACTTCAATAAATAGTGTAATGCGGTTGATGCCAAATATAATAACCCAACAAGGTTGGGGTCGATTCCCACAGGGAATAGGTGTGAAAAGGTTACTTGACTAGTGTATTACTCGACTAAAGTCGTAATTCTATCCAGTTAACCGTAACAAGAGTATGAATTGAGTTTGGTTTTAGATAAATGCTAATTGAAATGTTGATAACGTAAATAATTTGATTAAAGAAACCAATGTTGTGTCCCCATTAATTAAGTGTAATGCTACCGGTGTTAATATGATATATTTCTAATAGAAGGTCCTTTTTGATATGCAAATGATGTCTAAGTGACTACCCAATATTGTCCAATAGTTAGGTAGTATTTCCTCTTTATGATTTTTCCAAATATAAAAGAGTAGCAATTAGGAACAATCAATTTATGCCAAATAAAACTCACTTATTCCTAAGAGATTTTATTAAACAAGGTTTAAAGCCTCGAGTCTTCAATATTTACTTCAATCAAATTTTACCCCACTTTCCCAATCAAAGCAAAAATTTAATGGCACTTGTTAATGTTTGCAACCACCAACAATAAATGAAGAATGAGAAGTAAATAAATATCAACCAGCCATTATATATATATTCAATGTTAGACACCCATTAATATAACACCCATTTAGGGTTCACAACCTTAGTATTTAAAGTTAGCTACTCATACTAAAATACAAAAACAAGAGAATATTAAATGCCATAAAGCTTACAAAGTGAAAGATTCTTGACCCAAAAGCTTCCAAAAGAAAGGAATATTAATGCCTTGTATTGTAGCTTCAAAGTCAGACAAGATTTCGCCCACAAACCCCCAATAAATCTAATTATAGAGGGCCAAAAATCGGGACATAAATCAGAAAAAACTGCCCTTTCAGGTTGAATATGCGACCGCATTTATGTCACATAACAGATATACGGTCCGCATTTTTGACATGGCCATCGCAGATTGCAACCCTAGTTTCGCCTTCACCGCATTCATGGTTTGCGGTCCGCATTGTAGAAATGCGACCGCATCTTGCATCGCATTTTCTTCCTTCAATAGACTTCATGTTTGGTTTGTGGTTACTTCTGCGGTTCGCAAATAATTTATGCTATCGCAGATGAGACCGCATTTTTGACATTGAACTTTGCCCAGAATTCTGTTTTGGTCTGCGATATCGGTGTGAAATATGCGGCTCGCAAACAGGTTATACGATCGCAGATGAGACCGCATTTTTGACGTTGAACTTCACCCAGAAGTCTGTTTTGATCTGCGATCTCGATGTGAAATATGCGGCTCGCATGTGGGTTTTGCGATAACATATCCACATTTGGGATGCCTTTTTGCTCTTTTCTTGTCTTTTTGTGGCTTTTTGAACTCTTTTCCATGCTCTTAGGTCCTTACACCTCATACACTGCAAAAATACTAAGATTACATAAGTATCCAAATGTGCCGAAATTCTCCGGCACATCAACACCCCAACTTAAACTCTTGCTTGTCCTCAAGCAACTTAAATGACTTCTATTCTAGACTCCATCTACAAGACATGAAATAGTAGTGACCATGGATAGTGTTTGTTGTTAGTATTTCAAGCATGCATCTTCGAGTGTTTTACCCTTCCTGAACCATCGATATATATAAGTAAAATTAATCAACTTGTGAACTTTGAGCCTTAGACAATGTGACAAAATGCTGCCCTCAGCTGAGTGCACTTGCGTTTGACTCTAAAACTCAACTTTTGTTCAACCTCGCAGTTCATCTGCCCTCACTAGAAAGAAACTCCCAAAATCACAATATTTACAATGACAACAAAAAGGGACTAATTCACAAATACACTCACTCTCTGAAAAGAGTTTCAAGTGTTACAACATACCATACCATAGGCTTGTCCTTTTTTTTAATTCGTCGTTGAATTCTAAGAATGCTCGGTTGGAGATCCCGTAGGGACTTTTTAGGTTTTAATGTAGGTTTAGGGAAGGGTCGGATAAGCATTTAGATACAAGTGACTACACCCTCCTTGAACACTAATCACGTTTTTTTTTTTTTTTTTTGCACTTTGTTTCTTTTCAAACCCCATAGCCACATTATCATCTAGTTCCCAATATGAAACCACCTTAAATACCTCTTTAATTTTCTTCAAGGCTCCATAATTATACACACACACACACACACACACACATATATATATATATGTATGTATATATATATATATTTTTTAAAATTATTTTGGATCTTGAATAATTTCATATGAACACTTTGAGGTATATGCTTTCTACACTCAACGTACAACCTTACCCATTTCCACTTTGACACCACACCCCCAACTTAGGCTTTTAGCCTAATTCTCAATTTCAAGGAGGAACGGGTTCAAAAGAGGGAAATATTTTAGAAAAGGGAAAGGTTTGTAGTGAGGTGGCCAAAGAAAAGGTTAAAGGCTCAAATAGGGCACTAGTGATATTATTTATGTAATGGTAGGCTTGAAAGGCTAAAGCGGTTTCGCAAATAAAACAAAGAATGCCTAATATCATCCCTCCAACCAAGTGCAATTATTATAAGCATAAAAAAACCAACCGAGCAAGTTCTAGATGGCAGAAGCAAAAACAAGAATTATACACAAAGAGCTCGCACACATGGCACACGAACTGTTTGGTTCACATAGTTTAAAGCCCTCGGGTCAATATTTGGAAACTCAAAGCTTTCATCATATATACATGCATAACTCTAGGTAGATGTAGAGTCACAGAGCGAGCTTCAAGTTGACACAATTGATATTTTTTTTTTGAAAGGGTATAGGCTATGTACAGACGCACATGCTTGAGACTGGATATTTATACTAACCCGGTCAACATGTTTCATTCTACTGTCCTGGTTCTACTATTACACCCTTAGAAAAGAACCCAACAAAGAAAAAACAAGGGAAAGTCATTGCTAATTACTAAAGACGGACAAATATATATATATATATATGCACAATGATAACATAACTTATGTACGGAAATCACAAAGCACTAATATATAAAAAATCACAAACAAAATACACATGAGTACATAAGTTTGTTTAAAATTTTTCAAAAGTATAGACAAGGCTACCACCCCCAACCAAAAGCATGCATTGTCCCCAATGCATATGAACATAGAGTAGAGTTGAAGGGGCTCCCTGAGGCGCACTAAGCGCTGTGGGAGTCGGTAGCCGGCTGAGTGAGGGTGACGTCGCCCTCTAATGCTGAAGTGTTTTAGTTTGCGACCAAAATGTGGTCCGCATAGTGAAAATGCGACCGCATCTTTGCAGCAAACTTCGCGCAGTGGTTTTTCCTTTTTTTTTTTTTATGCATTCCTTCCCAGTGTTGTGTTTTTTTGACTCCCCTGCACGCTAACACACACAGTAAATTGCTCAAGTAAATTTATCTATCAAAAATTAAAAATTTAAAGAACAAAAAAAGGTGTTACCACACATGGGTTTCCTCCCATGAAGCGCTTGATTTAACGTCGCGGCACGACGAAGTTGGTGTTCCTTTGGAGTCACTCAATGGTCGGGCACAGACCATCTTTGAGAGCCAGCTGTTCTACCAAATGTTTTTCGCCATCTGTGCCCAATTAGTATTTTGCTTGCATAGTAGACCGGGTGAAGAACCTTGTTGTGACGTTGGCCCAACATTGCCCCAATGGCTACACCACTGGCGTCACACCTGAGCTCGAAAGGCAGAGACCAATCGGGTGTGACAATAATAGGTGCCGTGGTGAGCCTTTGCTTCAACTCCTCAAAGGCTTTGAGGCATTTCTCATCAAACACAAATTTGGCATCCTTCTCAAGGAGTTGGCACGTAGGATTTGCAATCTTGGAGAAGTCCTTGATGGCGCGCCTATAGAACCCGGCATGCCCTCGTTCCACCTGCACATCTTTCAACAAAGATGAAACGACTACCGGTAAAGTATCATTTGAGCCAAGAAATTTATACCTCAAGTGCGGAGGAAGTTGTTTGAACTCGAGTTGTGGTGGCTCAATAATAGATGGCTTTGCGGGAGGTATGGCTCTATTCTCCAAGTCGAGAGAGAGCTTTGCCGGAGCATAAGTGTAAGAACCAAGCCCCTCCAGTGCATTTATCGATTCCATATATCCCTCCATATCCTCACCATCAAAGTTCACCAAAATAGCCGCCAATGCTTCACCGAGGCATTGTTCTTCGATTTTTGCCTCACGTCTTCACCATATTCGGACATGTTTTCCTATCAACACCAAGCAAAACAAGCAAAGTGTCATAGAATAGAATAAGACGTACAGTAAAGCACACACTAATTAGTAATTTTAAAACCGTATTCCCCGGCAACGGCGCCAAAATTTGATGCGCTCAAATTACACTTTAATAAATAGTGTAAAGCGGTCGATGTCAAATATAATAACCCAACAAGGTTGGGGTCGAATCCCACAGGGAGTAGGTGTGAAAAGGTTACTTGACTAGTGTGTTACTCAACTAAAGTCGTAATTCTATCCAGTTAACCGTAACAAGAGTATGAATTGAGTTTGGTTTAGGTAAAGGCTAATCGAAATGATGAGAATGTAAATAATTTGATTAAAAAAACTAGGTTGTGTCTCCATTAATGAAGTATAATGCTACCGGTGTTAATATGATATATTTCTAATGGAAGGTCCTTTCTGATATGCAAATGATGTCTAAGTGACTACCCAACATTTTTCAATAGTTAGGTAGTATTTCCTCTTTATGATTTTTCCAAATATAAAAGAGTAGAAATTAGGAACAATCAATTTATGCCGAATAAAACCCACTTATTCCTAAGCGATTTTACTAAAGAAGGTTTAAAGCCTTGGGTCTTTGATATTTACTTCTACCAAATTTTGCCCCACTTTTCCAAGCAAAGCAAGAATTTAATGGCACTTGTTAATGTTTGCAACCACCAACAATAAATGAAGAATGAGAAGTAAATAAATATCAACCAGCCATTATATATATATTCAATGTTAAACACCCATTAACATAACACCCATTTAGGGTTCACAACCTTAGTATTTAAAGTTAGCTACTCATACTAAAATACAAAAACAAGAGAATATTAAATGCCATAAAGTTTACAAAGTGAAAGATTCTTGACCAAATGCTTCCAAAAGAAAGGAATATTAATGCCTTGTATTGTAGCTTCAACGTCAGACAAGATTTCTCCCACAAACCCCCAATAAATCTAATTATAGAGGGCCAAAAATCGGGACATAAGTCAGAAAAAACTGCCCTTTCAGGTTGAATATGTGACCGCATTTATGTCACGTAACAGATATACGGTCCGCATTTTTGACATGGCCATCGCAGATTGCAACCCTAGTTTCGCCTTCACCGCATTCATGGTTTGCGGTCCGCATTGTAGAAATGCGACCGCATCTTGCATCGCATTTTCTTCCTTCAATAGACTTCATGTTTGGTTTGCGGTTACTTCTGCGGATCGCAAACAATTTATGCCATCGTAGATGAGACCGCATTTTTGACGTTGAACTTTGCCCGGAATTCTATTTTGGTCTATGATCTCGGTGTGAAATATGCGGCTCGCAAACAGGTTATGCGATCGCAGATGAGACCGCATTTTCGACGGTGAACTTCGTCCAGAAGTCTATTTTGATCTGCGATCTCGATGTGAAATATGCGGCTCGCATGTGGGTTTTGCGATAGCATATCCACATTTTCAACTCCTTTTTGCTCTTTTCCAGTCTTTTTGTGGCTTTTTGAACTCTTTTCCATGCTCTTAGGTCCTTACACCTCATACACTGCAAAAATACTAAAATTACATAAGTACATAGGGAAATTGCATTTATAACAAGCTAAAATTTAAGCAATTAGTATCAAAATGTGTCGAAATTCTCTGGCACATCATAAATTACAAGGGCGTCATCTTTAAACAGACCGTCGACGTTCTCCTTTGTGAATAGTCTTCAGTGACTTCCTAGAGTCTCTTGCTATGAGTTACCAGTAAATATTTTCTTTCTGGCCACCGAGAACTTTACACCATTACCTTCATGCCTTCCGAAAATCATGTTGATGGTTAGCCGAGGAGGGTTTTCTCCTATCTTTGAGGTTCTGTGTTGTCACGACTACGACCATAATTGTTCTTGGCTCGGCCGTTAATTAACTTCATGAGGTGGCCATTCTTCAGTAGCGTTGCCACCTCCTCATGCAAATGAAGGCAGTCACCAGCTTGATGGCCATGAGTCCAATGATATTCGCACCATAAGTTGTTATCTCTTTGGTTGGGATCGGATCTGAATGGCTTTGGGAATCGTGTATCTTTGATATTTCTCATAACTGATGCCAGCTCCATAATGTTAACATTAAAATTGTACTCTAATAACCTAGGATATGTGGAATCCCGGGACCCTGACACCTCTTTGTCTTGTAACGACCTATTGTTCCACTTGCGGTTTGTTCTTCTGTTAAGGGCAAACCTACCCTCGGACTGGAACTCTTTGCTGCCGCATCCTTCAATTCTCTCTCATACTTCAAAAATCGGCCCTTAGAAGATAACCACCTGCATATAAATGAGCTTCGAATTTATCCCGGTTCTTGTCTCGATCCCTACCCTTGGTTGATGTAGGGAACCCAAGCTGTTCATCTTCTATCATTATCTTTGATTCATAATGGTTATGGACATCCGCTCATATGGTCCCGACCCATAGTGCATGCGTCAGCTTCCCATTCACATGGCATGGCCAGTAACTACATCTATGGCCAGAAGTTTTAAGTAGAAAGAATTGATCAAGGTTTGATTTTTGAGTAGCCGACCTTAGAATCGAGATTAGAAGGTTCCAATAGGTTCGTGTGATTATTTTGGACTTGGGCGTATGTTCGGGTTAAGTATCTGATGGTCCGAGAGCATTTGGGCGTATATTGTGAAATTTTGGCATTTTGAATATTTTACAATTTCCTAAGATCGAGTCATAGTGGACTTTGGTGTAATTTATGTCCTTTTGGGATTATGAGTCTGGGAATAGGTTTGTATTACAATTCGGGACTTATACGCAAAATTTAGCATCATTTCGATATGTTTAAGTGTGATTCAGACGCGTTCGTCGAAGGATGAAGTTTTGAAAGTTAAGAGAGTTATGAAATTGAGTTTGATCTTTAATTCATAGTATCAGTGTTGTAATTTGTGTTCCGAGCCTTTGGACCAGTTTACATAGGGTATATAACCTTGTTAGAATGATTGGACGGGGTTCCTCTTACTTCAATTGAGTTTGGAGGTGGTTTAAGACCACTTTTAGGCCCTTTTGAACTACTGATATCTGATACCAGGGGTGTCAACCGCGATCGTAGAGGTCCGGGCTGCGATCTCAAAGAGCAAAGTGCATTTTTGGCCTCGTGAGTCGCGATTGCGGAAGGAAGGGTCGCGATCGCGTAGAAGGAATTTTTACTATCTATGTTCTGACTTCTGGAGATTATATATTGCAATCTATAAGGATTTTGGAGATAATCCCAAAAGAAAGTTGTATCCATTGAATCTAGCTTTCAGATAATCAAACCATTTGTCATTTGGCATTTTGTTCAAAATGTTATGTCCGTTAAATAGAAGGGTGTCTGTAAAGAATAAAACAAAATTTGTACATCGTGGTCGCGATGAAGGAACTGATGCTGGAACTTTTTTTAATGGTAATAGCATGGTTACCGCGATCCCAAAGAAGGAGCCTTGGCAGGTGTATTAAACATCTAATTTCGGGATTTTGAGCTCATTACACTTTTCAATTCTTGGAGCACATGTAGGCGTCGGATCCTGTAATTGTTATTTGTTCGTTTCCTTCCCTTTACTGCCGGAAATTGAGACTGCGTTCATTTCTCTGGCTGCCGGTTGATTCCTCTTATATACTTGATTCCCTCTAGGGTCGGGAATTTAGCAGTTGGTGATAAGTTGATAGTACAACCTTTATTTCATGTAACTACGGTATACCGAGGATTATGTTGTAGCCCATGTCACCGCCCACCACTTAAAATAAAGCGGTATTCGTGACCCCTTCAACGTCCGTAGGCAGCAAGATCTCCCCTCGGGTTGTCACACTTGCCAGATTGAACCTGGCGAGGAGCTTTGTGGCCCGATGCTTCTGGTTAATATTGCTTGTTCCGGCACTCTCTATTGAATAATGTTGGTTGAGCTTCCTGGGTCAACCAAAACACGTTTAATGTTGAAATCTATAACATTAAAAGAAATTACAAGGGCGTCATCTTGAAGAAGTCCGTCGGCGTCCTCCTTCGTGAAGATGATATCGTCATCAGCGACTTCCCAGTCTCATGCCCTCCGAAAATCATGTTGATGGTTAGCCGTGGAGGGTCTTCTCCTATCTTCGAGGGTTCTGTGTTGTCAAGACTATGACCATAATAGTTCTTGGCTCAATCGTTAAAGAACTCCCCGAGGTGGCCATTCTTCAGTAGCGTTGCCACCTCCTCGCGCAAATGACGACAGTCCCCAGTTTGATGGCCCTGAGACCCATGATATTTGCACCATAAGTTGTTATCTCTTTGGTTGGGATCGGATCTGAATGGCTTTGGGAATTGTGCCTCTTTGATATTTGTCATCACTGATACCAGCTCCAACAAGCTAACATTGAAATTGTAATCTGACAACCTAGATATGTGGAATACCGGGACCCTGACACCTCTTTGTCTTGTAATGACCTGTTATTCCGATTGCGGTCCGTTCTTCTATTAGGGGCGAACCTATCAGCGGACCGGAACCCTTTGCTGCTGCATCCTTCAGTGCTGTCATACGGCAAGAATCTGTTCTAAGAAGATCACTGGCCTGCATCAAAAACAGCTTTGATTTTAACCCGGTTCTTGTCTCAGTCCCGACCCTTGTTTGGTGTAAAGAACCCAAGTTGATCATATTCTATCCTTATCTTTGATTCATAGTGGCTATGGACATCGACCCATGTGGTCACTTGGAACTCAAGTTGGCTTTCCTTCAACTTTTGGGAGGCGCCTGAACTCTTCGTGTTCAAACCCATAGTGAATTCCTTAGCTGCCCATTCATCTGGCGTTGTCGGTAAAAATATCCATTCTTTCTAGAACCTGATCACGAACTCACGCAGCAATTCGGAAGTTATAAGTAGAAAGAGTTGATCAAGGTTTGGCTTTTGAGTAAACGACCTCTGAATCGAGATTTGAAGGTTCCAATAGGTTCGTGTGGTTATTTTGGACTTGGGCGTATATTCAGGTTAAGTATTTGATTGTCCGGGAGCATTTCGCCGCTTACAAATCTGGCATTTTGAAGGTTTTAGAATTTCCTATGTTCGAATTGAAGTCGACTTTGGTGTAATTGATGTCCTTTTGGGATTCCGAGTCTTCGAATAGGTTCGTATTATACTTTCTGAGTTATACGCAAAATTAGGCATCATTCTGATATGTTTAAGTGTGATTCGGACGCGTTCGCCGATGTATGATAGTTTGAAAGTTAAGAGAGTTTAAGTAATTAAGGTTGATCCTTAATTCATAGTATCGATGTTGTAATTTGTGTTCCGAGCCTTTGGACAAGTTTACATAGGGTATTTAACCATGTTAGAATGATAGGACGGGGTTCCTCGGACTTCGATTGAGTTTTGAGGTAGTTTCAGACCACTTTTAGGCCCTTTTGAACTGCTGATATCTGATACTAGGGGTGTCAATCGCGATCGCAAAGGTCCAGGTTGCGATCTCAAAGAGCAAATTGCATTTTTTGCCTCGTGAATCGCTATCGCGGATGGAAGGGTCGTGACTGCATAGATGGAATTTCTACTATCAATGGTCCAAGTTCTGGAGATTATATCTTACAATCTATAAGGAATTTGGAGATAATCCAAAAAGAAAGTTGTATCTCTTTGAATCTAGCTTTCAGATAATCAAACCGTTTGTCATATGGCATTTTGTACAAATAGTTATGTCTGTTAAACCAAAGGGTGTTTGTTACGAAGAAAACAAAATTTGTACATCGCGATCGCGATTAAGGAAATGATGCTGGAACGTTTGTTAACGGTGAGCATGGCCAATGACCGCGATCGTAAGGAAGGAGGCTTGGCAGGTGTACTAAACATTTAATTTCATGATTTTGAGCTCATTTCTTCACTTTTGAGTTCTTGGAGCACATGTAGGCGTCGATTCCTGTAATTGCTAGTTGTTGGGTTCTTTCCCTTTACTGCTGGAAACTGACAATGAGTTCATTTCTCTTGCTGTCAGTAGATCTCGTCTTATCTACTTGATTCCCTACAAGGTAGAGAATTTAGCAGTTGGTGATAAGTTGACGGCACGACCTTTATCTCATATAACTATGGTATACCGAGGATTATGTGGTATCCCATGACGCTGCCCACAACATAAAATATAGTGGTCTTCGAGACCCCTTCAACGTTCATGGGCAGCAAGATCTCCCCTCGGTTTGTCACACTTGCCAGATTGAACTCGACAAATAGCTTTGTTGCCGGATGCTTCTGGTAAATTTTGCTTGTTCCAGCACTCTCTATTGAATAATGTAGGCTGAGCTTCATGGGTCAAACAAAAAACGTTTAATCTGAATATCTAGAACATTAAAAGAAATTACAAGGGCATCATCTTGAAGAAGTCCGTCGGCATCCTCCTTCGTGAAGGTGATGTCATCTTCAGCGACTTCCCGGAGTCTCTTGCTGTGAGCTACCAATACTTTTGTCGTTTCGGCCGCCAAAAATGTTACACCATTGCTTTCATTCCCTTCGAAAATCATGTTGATGGTTAGCCGAGGAGGGTCTTCCCCTATCTTCGAGGGTTCTGTGTTGTAGCGACTACGACCATAATTGTTCTTCGCTCGGTCGTTCAAGAACTCCCTGATGTGGCCATTCTTCAGTAGCGTTGCCACCTCCTCGAGCAAATGACGATAGTCCTCAGTTCTATGGCCATGACTCCCATGATATTCGCACCATAAGTTGTTATCTCTTTGGTTGGGATCGGATCTGAATGGCTTTAGGAATTGTGCCTCTTTGATATTTCTCATTGCTGGTACCAGCTCCACGATGCTAACATTGAAATTGTACTCTGACAACCTAGGATATGCGGAATCTTGGGACCCAAACACCTCTTTGTCTTGTAACGACATGTTGTTCTGGCTGTGGTCCGTTTGTCTATTAGGGGCGAACATATCTGCGGACCGGAACCATTTGTTGCACATCTTTCAGTTCTCTCGTACGGCCAGAATAGACCCTTTGAAGATCATCGTCCTACATATAAATCAGCTTTGAATTTATCCCTGTTCTTTTCTCGGTCTCGACCCTTGGTTGACGTAAAGAACCCAAGCTTATCATTTTCTATCCTTATCTTTGATTCATAATCGTTATGGATATCCGCCCATATGGTCGTCTTGAACTTAAGTTGTCTTTCCTTCAACTTTCGGGAGGCGCCAGAACTCTTCGGGTTCAAACCCACAGTGAATGCCTTATCTGCCCATTCATCTGGCATGGCCGGTAACAACATCCAATCATTCTAGACTCTGATCACGAACTCACGCTGCAATTCGGATATTTTAAGTCGAAAGAGTTGATCAAGGTTTGACTTTTGAATAAACGACTTTTGAGTCGAGATTTGAATTTTCCAACAAGTTCGTGTGATTATTTTGGACTTGGGCGTATGTTCGGGTTGAGTATCTGATTGTCCGGGATACTTTCGGCACTTATCGTGGAAATTTGGCATTTTGAAGGTTTTAGAATTTCCTGAGTTCGAGTCGAAGTGGACTTTGGTGTTATTGATGTCCTTTTGGGATTTTGAGTCTTGGAATAGGTTCGTATAATACTTTGTGACTTATACGCAAAATTTGGCATCATTCCGATATGATTAAGTGTGATTCGGATGCGTTCGCCGAAGGATGAAAGATTGAAAGTCAAGAGTGTTTAAGGAATTGAGGTTGATCTCTAATTCATAGTATCGATGTTGTAATTTGTGTTTCGAGCCTCTGGACAAGTTTACATAGGGTATGTAACCTTGTTAAAATGATTGGACGGGGTTCCTCGGACTTCAATTGTGTTTTGAGGTGGTTTCAGACCACCTTTACGCCCTTTGGAACTGCTGATATCTTATACCGGGGGTGTCAATCGCGATCGCAGAGGTCCATGCCGTGACCTCAAAGAGCAAAGTGCATTTTTTGCCTCGTGAATTGCTTCGCAATCGCGTTGAAGGAATTTCTACTAACATTGATCTGAGTCCGGGAGATTATATCTTACAATCTAAAAGGAATTTGGGGATAATCCAAAAAGAAAGTTTTATTCCTTGGAATCTATCTTTCAGATAATCAAACCATTTGTTATTTGGCATTTTGTACAAAAAGTTATGTCCATGGCTAATGATAGCGATAGCAAAGAAAGAGGCTTGGCAGGTGTATTAAACATCTAATTGATATTTGTTAGGATCCTTCCCTTTACTGCTGTCGGTTGATCTCCTCTAATCTGCTTGATTCCCTCTAGGGCGGGGAATTTTAGCAATTGGTGGTAAGTTGATCGTACAACCTTTATCTCATGTAACTATGGTATACCGAGGATTATGTTGTAGCCCATGTCTTTGCCTACCATTTAAAATTAAGTTGTCTTCTCCAATCTTCGAGGGTTCTGTGTTGTCACGACTATGACTATAATTGTTCTTGGCTCGGTCGTTCAATAACTCCCTGAGGTGGCCATTCATCAGTAGCGTTGCCACCTACTCGCGCAAATGACGGCAGTCCCCATTCTATGGCCATGAGTCACATGATATTCGCACCATAAGTTGTTATCTCTTTACTTGGGATCAGATCTGAATGGCTTTGGGAATCTTGCCTCTTTGATATTTCTCATTGCTAATACCAGCTCCATGATGCTAACATTGTAATTGTACTCTGACAACCTAGGATACGTGGAATCCTGGGAGCCTGACACCTATTTGTCTTGTAACGACTTGTTGTTCCGACTGCAGTCCGTTCTTCTATTAGGGGTGAACCTATCTGCGGACCAGAAACCTTTGTTATCGCATCTTTCCGTTCTCTCGTTCGGCAAGAATCTGCACTAAGAAGATCACCGGCCAGCATCAAAATCAGCTTTGAATTTATCTCGGATCTTGTCTCGGTCCCGACCCTTGGTTGATGCAAAGAACCCAAGCTTATCATCTTCTACTGTATCTTTGATTCATAGTGGTTATGGACATTCGCCCATGTGGTCTCTTGGAACTCAAGTTGGCTTCCTTCAACATTTGAGAGGCGCCATACCTCTTCGTGTTCAAACCCACAGTGAATTTCTCAGCTGCCTATTCATCTGCCATGGCCAGTAACAACATCCATTCTGCCTAGAATCTAATCACGAACTCACGCAGCAATTCATAAGTTTTAAGTAGAAAGAGTTGATCGAGCTTTGGATTTCGAGTAACGAACTCCGAATTGACATTTGAAGGTTCCAATAGGTTCGGCGCTTATTGTGGAAATGTTCCGAGTCTTGGAATAGGTTCGTGTTATAATTTGTTACTTATACGCAAAATTTGGCATCATTCTGATATGTTTAAGTGTGGTTTTGACACGTTAGCCGATGGATGAAAGTTTGAAAGTTAAGAGAGTTTATGAAATTGAGGCTAATCTTTAATTCATAGTGTCGATGTTGTAATTTGTGTTTTGAGCCTTTGTACAAGTTAACATAGGGTATATAACCTTGTTAGAATGATTTGACGGGGTTCCTCGGACTTCAATTGAGTTTTGAGGTGGTTTCATACCACTTTTAGGCCCTTTTCGACTACTGATATCAGATACCAGGGGTGTCAATCGCGATCGCAGAGGTCCAGGCCGCAATCTCAAAGAGCAAGGTGCATTTTTGGCCTCGTGATTGTGATCACGAAAGGAAGGGTCGCGATAAAGGAAGTTCTACTAACAATGGTCAGATTTCGGGAGATTATGTCTTACAATTTATGATGAATTTGGAGATAATCCTAAAAGAAAGTTGCATCCCTTTGAATATGGCTTTATTCATTTTGCATTTTGTACAAAAAGTTATGTCCGTTAAATCGAAGGTTGTCTGTAAAGAAGAAAACAAAATTTGAACATCGCGATCGCAATGAAGGAAATAATGCTGGAACTTTTGTTAATGGTGATTGCATGGCTAATGACCGTGATCAAAGAAGGAGGCTTGGCAGGTGTATTAAACATCTAATTTCGGGATTTAGAGCTCATTTCTTCACTTTTGAGTTTTTGGAGCACATGTAGGCGTCGGTTCCTGTAATTGCTATTTGTTGGGTTCCTTCCCTTTGTTGCTGGAAACTGACACTGCATTTATTTCTCTTGCTGCCCAGTTGATCTCCACTTATCTGCTTGACTACCTATAGGGTCAGGAATTTTAGAAGTTGGTGATAAGTTGATGGTACAACCTTTATCTCATGTAACTATGATATACCGAGGATTATGTTGTAGCCCATGTAACCGCCCACCATTTATAATAAAGTGTCTTCGTGACCCCTTTGATATTCGTGGGCAGCAAGATCTCTCCTCGGGTTGTCACACTTGCCAGATTGAACCCGGCAAGGAGCTTTGTCGCCGGATGCTTCCGGTTAATTTTGCTTGTTCCAACACTCTTTATTGAATAATGTTGACTAACCTTCCTTGGTCAACCAAAAAACACTTAATATTAAAATCTAGTACATTAAAGGAAATTACAAGGGCTCATCTTGAAGAAGTCCATCGTCGTCCTCCTTTGTGAAGGTGATATCGTCTTCAGCGACTTTGCAGAGTCTTTTGCTATGAGTTACCAATATTGGCGGCCGAGAATTTTACAGCATTGCTTTTATGCCCTTAGAATATCATGTTGGTGGTTAGCCGAGGAGGGTCCTCGCCTATCTTCGAGGGTTCTGTGTTGTCACGACTACGACCATAATTGTTCTTGGCTCGGTCATTCAAGAACTCCTCGAGATGGCCATTCTTCAGTAGCGTTGCCACCTCCTCGCCAAATGACATTAGTCCCCAGTTTTTTGGCCATGAGTCCTATGATATTTGCACCATAAGTTTTTATCTCTTTGGTTGGGATCGGATCTGAATGGCTTTAGGAATCGTGCCTGTTTGATATTTCTCATCACTGATACCAGCTCCACGATGCTAACATTGAAATTGTACTCTGACAATCAAGGATAAGTGGGATCACTGGACCCAGACACCTCTTTGTCTTATAATGACCTGTTATTCCAACTATGGTCTGTTCTTCTATTAGGGGCAAACCTATCCGCGGACTGGAACCCTTTGCTGTCGCATCCTTCAATTCTCTAGTACGGCGAGAATCATCCCTTAGAAGATCACCGGCCTACATATAAATCAGCTTTTAATTTATCCTTGTTCTTCTCTCGGTCCCAACCCTTAGTTCATGTAAAGAACTCAAGCTGATCATCTTCTATCCATACCTTTGATTCATATTGGTTATGGATATCTGCCATGTGGTCGCTTGGAACATAAGTTGGCTTTCCTTCAACTTTCTGGAGGCATCAGAACTGTTCGGGTTCAAACCTATAGTGAATGCCTCAGCTACCCATTCATCTGGCACGGCCGGTAAAAACATCCGTTCTTTCTAGAATCAGATCACGAACTAACGCACTAATTTAGAATTTTTAAGGAGAAAGGGTTGATCAAGGTTTAACTTTTCAGTAAATGACCTCCTAATCGAGATTTAAACATTCCAATAGGTTCCTATGATTTTCTTGGAATTGGGCATATGTTCGGGTTAAGTATTTGATGGTCTGGGAGCATTTTGACGCTTATCGTGGAAATCTTGCATTTTGAAGGTTTTAGAATTTCCTAAGTTCGAGTCGAAGTGGAAATTTTTGTTATTGATGTGCTTTTGGGATTTTGAGTTTTGGAATAGGTTCGTGTTATAATTTGTGACTTATACGCAAAATTTGGCATCATTCCGATATGTTTAAGTGTGATTCGGACGTGATCGCTGAAAGATGAAAGTTTGAAAGTTAAGAGAGTTTAAGAAATTGAGTTTGATCTTCAATTCATAGTATCTATGATGTAATTTGTGTTTCGAGCCTTTGGACAAGTTCACATATGGTATATAACCTTGTTAGAATGATGGGACGGCGATCCTCGAACTTCGATTGAGTTTTGAGGTGGTTTCATACCACTTTTAGGCCCTTTTGAACTGCTGATATCTAAACCCAAGGATGTCAATCGCGAACGCAGAGGTCCAGGTTGCGATCTCAAAGAGCAAAGTGCATTTTTGGCCTCGTGAATCGCGATCGCGAAAGGAAGGGTCGCGATAACATTGAAGGAATTTCTACTAACAATGGTCTGGCATCAAGAGATTATATCTTACAATCTATAAGGAATTCGGAGATAATCCAAAAACAAAGTTGTATCCCTTTGAATCTAGCTTTCAGATAATCAAACCGTTTGTCATTTGGCATTCTGCACAAAAAGATATGTCTGTTAAACCGAAGGGTATCTATAAAGAAGAAAACAAAATTTGTACATCGCGATCGCGATGATGGACATAATGCTGGAACTTTTGTTAACGGTGATTGCATGGCTAATGACGGCTATCAAAGAAGGAGGCTTGGCAAGTCTACTAAACATCTAATTTCGGGATTTTGAGCTTATTTCGTCACTTTTGAGTTTTTGGAGCACATGTAGGCGTCAGTTCCTGTAATTGATATTTGTTGGGTTCCTTCCCTTTGCTGCTGGAAACTGACACTATGTTCATTTCTCTTGCTGTCGGTTGATCTCCACTTACCTTCTTGACTCCCTATAGGGTCGGGAATTTTAGAAGTTGGTGATAAGTTGAAGGTACAACCTTTTTCTCATGTAACAATGGTATACCGAGGATTATGTTGTAGCCCATGTCACCGCCCACCATTTATAACAAAGTGTCTTCGTGACCTCTTCGACGTTCGTGGGCAGCAAGATCTCCCCTCGGGTTGTCGCAGTTTCCAGATTCAAACCGGCAAGGAGCTTTGTCGCCGGATGCTTTCGGTTAATTTTGCTTGTTCTAGCACTCTCTATTGAAAAAAATTGGCTGACCTCCTGGGTCAACCAAAAAACGTTTAGTCTTAAAATCTTGAACATTAATAGAAATTACAAGGGCGTCATCTTGAAGAAGTTCGTCGGCGTCCTCCTTCGTGAAGGTGATGTCGTCTTCAGCGACTTCCCGGAGTCTCTTGCTGAGTTGCCAATACTTTTGTCCTTCTGGCCGCTGAGAATTTTACACCATTGCTTTCATGCCCTCTGCAGATCATGTTGATGGTTAGCCGAAGAGGGTCTTCTCATATCTTCGAGGGTTCTGTGATTTCACGACTACGACCATAATAGTTCTTCGCTCGGTCAATCAAGAACTCCCTGAGGTGGCCATTCTTCAGTAGCGTTGCCACTTCCCCACGCAAATGACTGCAATCCCTAGTTTTATGGCCATGAGTCCCATGATATTCGCACCATAAGTTGATATTTCTCATCGCTGATACCAGCTCCACGATGCTAACATTGAAATTGTACTCTAACAACCTAGGATATGTGGAATCCCAGGACGCTGACACCTATTTGTCTTGCAACGACCTGTTGTTCCGGCTGCGGTCTTTTCTTCTATTAGGGGTGAACCTATCTGCGGACCGAACCCCTTTGCTGCCGCATTCTTCAGTTCTCTCGTATGGCAAGAATCGACCCTTAGAAGATCACCGACCTGCATATAAATCAGCTGTGAATTTATCCCTGTTCTTGTCTTGGTGCCGACCCTTGATTGATGTAAAAAACCCAAGCTGATCATCTTCTATCCTTATCTTTGATTCATAGTGATTATGGACATCCGCCCATGTGGTCTCTTGGAACTTAAGTTGCCTATTCATCAACTTTCGGGAGGCGTCAGAAGTCTTCGATTTCAAACCAATAGTGAATGCCTTAGCTGCCCATTCATCTAGCATGGCCTGTTACAACATCTATTCTTTCTAGAATCTGATCACGAACTCACGCACCAATTTGGAAATTTTAAGTAGAAAGAGTTGACAAAGGTCTGACTTTTGAGTAAACGACCTCCGAATTGAGATTTTAAGGTTCCAATAGGTTCATATGATTATTTTGGACTAGGGAGTATGTTCGGTTATGTATCTGATGGTCCGGGAGAATTTTGGCGCTTATTGTGAAAATATGACATTTTGAAAGTTTTAAAATTTCGTAAGTTTGAGTCGAAGTGGACTTTGGTGTTATTGATATCCTTTTGGGATTCCGAGTCTTGGAATAGGTTCGTATTATGATTTGTGATTACTATATGTTTAAGTGTGATTCGGATGCATTCTCCGAAGGATGAAGGTTTGAAAGTTAAGAGAGTTTAAGAAATTGAGGCTGATCTTTAATTCATAATATATATGTCGTAATTTGTGTTTTGAGCCTTTGGACAAGTTTACATATGGTTTGTAACCTTGCTAGACGGGGTTCCTCGGACCTCGAGTGAGTTTTGAGGTGGTTTCACACCACTTTTAGGCCCTTTTGAACTGTTGATCTCATATACTGGGGGTGTAATGCGCGATAAAAGAGGTCCTGGCCGTGATCTCAAAGAGCTAAGTGCATTTTTGGCCTCGTGAATCGCGATCGCGGAAGGAAAGGTCGCGATCGCGTTGAATGAATTTCTACTAACAATTGTATGACTTTGGGAGATTATGTCTTGCAATATATAAGGAATTTTGAGATAATCAAAGAAGAAGGTTGTATCCCTTTGAATCTAGCTTTTAGATAACAAACCTTTTGTCATTTGGCATTTTGTACAAAAAGTTAAGTTGGTTAAACCGAAGGGTGTCTGTAAAGAAGAAACAAAAATTGTACATCGCTATCGCGATGAAGGAAATGATGCTGGAACTTTTGTTAGAGATGATTGCATGGAAAATGACCGCGATTGCAAAGAAGGAGGCTTGGCAGGTGTATCAAACATCCAATTTCGGGATTTTGAGCTCATTTCTTCACTTTTGAGTTCTTGGGGCACTTGTAGGCGTCGGTTCCTGTAATTGCTATTTGTTTGGCTCCTTCCCTTTACTGCTGGAAACTGACACTGCGTTCATTTCTCTTTCTGCTGGTTGATCTCCCCTTATATGCTCGATTCCTTCTAGGTCGGAAATTTTAGCTGTTGGTGATAAGTTGATAGTACAACCTTTATCTCATAATGTTATTGTCCAAGTCACCGCCCACCACTTAATATAAAGTTTTCTTCGTGACCCCTTCAACGTTCGTGGGCAGCAAGATCTCAGCTCGGGTTGTCACACTTGCCATATTGAACCCAACAAGGAGCTTTGACACCGGATGCTTCCGGTTAATTTTGCTTGTAATAGCACTCTCTATTGAATAATGTTGCCTGAACTTCCTAGGTCAGCCCAAAAAAGGTTTAATCTTAAGATCTAGAACATTAAAAGAAATTACAATGGGGTCATCTTGAAGAAGTCTGTCGGCGTCCTCCTTCGTTAAGGTGTTTTTTTCGTCTTCAGCGACTTCCCGGAGCCTCTTGCTGTGAATCAGCAATACTTTTGTCTTTCTTGTCGCCGAGAATGTTACACCATTGCTTTCATACCCTCCAAAAATAATGTTGATGGTTAGCCGTGGAGGGTCTTCCCTTATCTTCGAGGGTTTTGTGTGGTCACGATTATGGCCATAATTGTTCTTGGCTCGGTCATTCAAGAACTCCCTGAGGTGGCCATTCTTCATTAGCGTTGCTGATTCCTCGCGCTGATGATGGCAGTCCCCAGTTCTATGGCCATGAGTCCCATGATATTCGCACCTTAAGTTAAGATATCTTAGTTAGGGATCATATCTGAATTGCTTTGGGAATCGTGCCTCTTTAATGTTTCTCATCACCGATACCAGCTCTATGATGCTAACGTTGAAATTGTACTCTGACAACCTAGGATAATAAGAATTCCGGGACCCTGACACCTTTTTTTCTTGTAACGACCTGTTGTTTCGGCTGTAGTCCGTTCTTCTATTAAGGGCGAACCTATCCTTGGATCGAACACTTTGCTGCCGCATCCTTCAGTTCTCTCGTGCAGCAAGATTCGGCCCTTTGAAGAACACCATCTACATAAAAATCAGCTTTGAATTTATCCAGGTTCTTGGCTCGGTCGCGACCCTTAGTTGATGTCAAAAACCAAAGCTGATCATCTTCTATCCTTATCTTGGATTCATAGCGGTTATGGACATCCGCCCATGTGGTCTCGTGGAGCTCGAGTTGCCTTTCCTTCAACTTTCAGGAGGCGTCAGAACTCTTTGGGTTCAAACCCATAGTGAATGCCTCAACTGCCCATTCATCTGGCATGGCCGTAACAACGTCCTTTCTTTCTAGAATCTAATCACGAACTCATGCATCAATTCTGACACTCCTTGAGAAATTCTTAATATGTCCGCCTTCTGGGACTGGACCTTCCTTGCCCGACATGGGCCTTACTATAGGAATCTACGAGCATTTTGAATGAATCTATCGAGTGCTCGGGTAGGAGTGAATACCATGTCGGTGCCTCTTTCGTGAGGGTTTCCCCATATTTCTTCTGCACAACCTACTCGTTCCCATGCTGGGCCAAGTCGTTTCTGTTATAACCCATATTTGTACGTGTTAGATTACACCGTAAGATAGTCTACCTTGGTTCGAGAAGAGAATTACCTTTGAGACAATAAGAGTTTAGTCCTATTGGTCCTAAACGATGCAAAGGTGTATAAGGGCGGTTAACAAGTATTAGAGGATAAACGAGTTAAGGATGTTGTAACTCGCGTTTTTGGGAAAAACGAGAGGTGTTTAACATTACCAAGATGTCATGTTTAAAGTTATTTGGATGATATGATATCCGTTTCATAAGTCTTGAAGTCAAACGAGTTATGAAACAAAAGTCGACAAAAGTTGTCGCAACTTAGGTTCACAATTTTACTTAAACAATAGGTAAAATGTTTCTGCAATTTTCTCCCAGTTTACAAGGAATTACGGGGTGATATGCCTACCAAATTAAAGGTCTATGAGTCTAGTTTCCAATGCTTCAAACCGTTTGTCAATACGATCTCGGAGTATTGAGATAATTGCATTTCCGTAGAACTGCGCAAGCTGGTAGGTGACAAGTAGGTGCATCACCTACTTGCCAAAATTAAGGGCTAAAAGTTAAAAGCCCCAAGTCGGTTAAGAGAGGGCTTTTAATAGCTTTTAAATCCTGATAATTCACTATTATTTCACAGCTTCAAAACCTAAAAAAATCCCTGCAACCCCTCCCCAAAATAATACCACACAAACCCTAATTGATTTTCCTCTCTTTCAAGTTCTAGTTGAAGGTAAACCCTAGAGTTTGAGGAACCAAAGCAAGGGCTGAGTTATCTAACAAGCAAGGTGAGTTTACTGCTCTATTTAGTACATGTTTTCTACTGTTAAGTCTTGATAAGTCGTTCTATGTGTGTAAGAACTCACGGGACGGTGATCGGAAGCCGTGAGTTCAAGTTATTCACTTGTAGCGGACTGTTTTGTGGACTGTTTTGTGTTGCTGTAAAGCTGCGTGTTTCACTACTTATTTGTGGAGTTTTGGAGGAGGAAGGCTGTGGAGAAACACCATATATGTTTAGGGTTGTGGCCTGATAGTTGTTCATACCATTTCCGGATCGTTTGACACGATTATAGTGGCCATTGTACGTATGAAGTGATTGGTTTGTGTGTGGACTGTTTTGGGAGGTTCAATATGATTCTTATTGATGTTGTTTGGCTGTTTGGTGGCTGTTTTGACTTGTGTGAAGTCATATATATAGGGGAGGTGCTGTCCGTTTTATTGCAAAATAGGTTACAGTCGATACATAGTAGTTGCGACGCCTGAACGATAACGCTAGTGTCCTTTCTCTTATTATAGACTAAGAAGTCGTGGAAGTTTCATAGCTTGAGATTGCAAAGTATTGCAAGGTATGTGAGACTATCCTTTTCCTTTTTTTTGCACGACTCTGACTGTACACAATGCAATGAACGAACCCCAAAGATACTCTACTCTTAGAAGGTAGTAGTACGTATATTGTTTCCCCTCTTATGGGAGGATTGATATGTTATTATTTCACCATGGTAGTATGACTCTTATGAGTCCAGCATGCATTATCTATTTTACTCTACCGAGCCGCGCTATAGTCGGCCGGGTATGGCACCTATTGTGCAACTATACATATGTATATGTTTTAATCTACTTAGTCGCGCTATAGTCGACAGCTATGTTACTCTACCGGGCCGCGCTATAGTCGGCCGGGTATGGCACCTATTGTGCAACCACTGATCAGTTGGGTATGATAATGAGGAGGCCCACAGAGGCATATGTATGAGATGATGATGAGGCCCACAGAGGGGTATATATGTATATGATGATTTTCAAAAGGATATAAATATATGTATATGCATATGCATGTCAGGCATGACATGGTTAGTCGCCCTCAGAGGCATTCAGATGGTACAGGTTGTATGTCTCTTACCCTGATGCTTATTATTGTTCTTACATTATGTTTCCTGTCTTACATACTCAGTACATTATCCGTACTGACGTCCTTTATTTGTGGACGCTGCATGTCGTGCTGCAGGTCCGGACTGACAGATAGACGAGGCTCCCCCACTACAGTAGGTTGTCCAGTTCAGCGGATATTGGCGAGATCCATCCTTCGGACTTGCCACAGTCTTGGTATGCATTTTGTTGTAGGCATTATGGTCACGTCGGGGCCCTGTTCCGACGTAGGTTACATTATATACGTTTTTGTAGAAGCTCATAGACAAGTGTCAATTTATGCATAGACAAGTAATGGGTTGGCTTATGTACAGTTGAATTGCCTTGTCGGCAAACGTATAGGTTTTATTTTATGGTTTTGCATTGTAGCCTTATGGGCCATATTATGTATATAAGTATGTTCGTATCATGGCATGACATCTCGTATGATTATAATTATCATTCGAGATTATATGCATATGAAAAGCGTTATAGATAATAAGGAAAGTTAGATGAAGGGTACGCCGGCGCCCGTTGAGTAGGGTCCGGTGCCGGTCGCGGCCCTCCGGCTTGGGTCGTGACAGTTTCCTTTCACTGCCGCTGTATATGTTGTGATATGCTCCTTGGGTCTGAAGTCCCATCGTACTTGGGTACGTCCGGCATTTTGAACCATTTTGGAATCTGTTATGGTTCTACGCTCGGTGTAAATGCCAATTGGGTGTACTTCTTTGTAAGGCGTCGTATAGTTTTACCTAGAATGTGCGGTACGAACTTTTTGGGTTGTGCATTGCGTTCAAAAGTTGAAAGAATGATTTTCTCAAAGCATGGCATTTTTGTGGTCCATTATGTGGCCACATAACTGCTCCGCGGACTATAGATTCGCCGTGAAGTGCAGTAGGAACAACACAAATTTTGGAGGTCTTTTTGTGGTTAATTATGCAATTGCAGAATTGTTTCGTGGGCCGCACACCTATTGCAGTTTTGGCATGAGAAAATTCTAGCCGGAGATTTTGCGGTGCATTATGCAATCGTATAACTAGTTTGCGACCCGCAAATCTGTCACAGACCTAACCTGAACATCCTAGTTTTCGGGACCATTTTTTCGTTCCACTTCGCATGCCACATACTTGTTATGCTGTACACTCTGCGACCGTAGAGTCGAGTTCGGAGGGTCCATTTTGTGATTTTATAACCCGACCCCATTTCATATAAAATGACTTTGAGGTTATTTTGGCTGGTTTAAATGGCTATTTTAGAGTTAGGGGAGTGCTTTAGAGAGATACGAGGAATCCCAAGTGGTTTGATCATCAATCCTTACCCCAATCTTGAATATTCAAGGAAATGATTCACTAGACCATCAAGTATCGGGGTAAGACATTGTCCTAAGCCTTCATGCAATTGTTAGGAGCTTAAGTAAGCTGTGGAGTTGGAGATACGCCATGCATGTGCCTATAGGAGGTAGTATGTGGGGTTCTTGAACTATTCCGTGAAGATTCCTATTGAAATTTTTTGGGGGAGGAAAGGATTACCATTGTATAGCCTTACAGCCAATTTTGCATAACAGGTGATTGACGAAATTTTCAACAGACTAATATCATGACAATCCTTCTAATTATGATTCGATTTTTATCATTATCCTATAGATTGAAATTGCTAGGAGTATTTGGACACTGTAGTAACCTAGGTAAAGCTCAAACGATAAACTTCTCTTGTAGAGTTGAATTCTAGGCTGTTCTCGTAAAATTCAAGTATTATTGGCTCAAGTTCCTAATTTTCATGTTCTGAGTCATTCCGAGTATATCTAGTTATTCCAAATAAGCATTATGTCAAAAATTATATGCTCAAAATGTGTTTCGTTTGCTTCTATCATATTATCCTCTCCTTCGGGAATGTATTCAAGTACGGTTTATGTATCACTATGCTATAACTTCAATTCATGGTTCAAACGCAACATTCATTATGCCTTATTCTTGGAAAGAAAACTCACTGTTTTTAAGACTTATGTTGCTCGTATAGATGCTTAAAGTTTTGACTACAAATACCCTTATTGTTTATAATCTATGATGATGCTTCAAAGTGAAAGTAGTGAGTATGAAATATAAAACGTGGACATCGTGCCTGACACCTGTGGCCCATGGAGCACATGCAATGAAAGGAAGTGTGAAAAACTATGAAAGGAGAATAGCATCATTATATAACAAATGTTTTGGGACCATTGCTTAGTCACTGAGGAAAGGTAGGTTGGAACGACCTAACCCTAAAACTACACATGCCGGTGTAGGAGTAATTGAGGGGTAAATCCCGTGATTGATATGTTGAGACTATTCCCCTAATTGGGATGAGATTGATGTGTTGAGATTGTTCCCCTTAATTGGGATGAGATAATTTCTAGCAGATTGTGATGTCGATCCACACGGCATTGTGGTGTGATGGCTCAGCCGATAGGGCCGAGATCGGACGCCATGCGGTGCACGTGGTGGTGCTGTGATTGGATGTCTTTGGGTGAGACAGCTTAGACAATCGGGCAAAGATCCGACTCTGTGCTAAAAACACGATGGTATATCGGTGCTGAAGATCTCCCAACTTAAATATATTGATATTCACTTGAAAAATTATCTTTCTCTTAAACTGATGGTTTAATATTGTTTGAGGCTCTCATCAATGCTATGTTTCTGCCTTCTCGTAATCTTACTCGATTCATTGAGAGGGTGTTTAGTCTGACATACTAGTACTATTTCATATGTTCTAACGTCCTTTTTTGTCGAGACGCTGCATTTTTATTGGATGCAGGTGATAACGATACGCCCTCTTCTCAGCTGACTTAATGAGCCCCACTTTATGTCGGGGTCTTGCCGGCACCATCATGTTAGTCTTTTCTATCTACTAGTAGCTCCCTAGACATAGTATGGGTTGTACCTTGATTTTTGGAATGTCAAACTAGAAATGTTGTATAGGCATCACATGCTTCCACTTCTAAACTATGAATGTGTAATATATTTTTGAGAATTATAAATGAAGTAACGAATGGTAATGAAAATTGGTGTTGTTCATGTGATGTTTTAATTGTCAAATTAATGGGATACATCTTCACTTTATTCATGGGTAAGGTCGGGTAGGAGGCATCAAGTAGGCTTGCTTGACTGGGATATCTCAGTTGAGCACCGGTCGCGCTCCCCAAAGTAGGGGCGTGACAAGCTTGGTACTAGAGCCTAAGGTTTTAAAATGTCTGAGGATGTCTCGGAGCCGTGTCTAGCATAGTCCTTCTTATCGGTGTGTTGTCGACCACACCTATAATTAGGAGGCTACTTGGGCATTTAGGAACTTCACCATTTGTTGATTGTAAGTCTGTTCCACCTTTGCCTCGTGCATTGTTCTAATATTTAACATATGGCGCCTAATAAGAAGGCAAGAAATGGCCAAAGAGCCAATACCACCCCAGGAGGGGCAGTTGATCCTATACCTGATGATACGGGTGAGCACCCGAGGGGTGAGGATAATCCCCCAGCCCCAACATCGCCTGATTTTACTACTCATGCTCAGACTGCACAATTCCCTACTCTTACTAAGGGTGCAGCCATTCCACCTCCAACAGATATTCTAGTTCCACCACCAGTCTCAGCTTCCGGTCCCAGTGTTTCTGATGGGGACCTTAGGGGAGACATACAAATATTTGCTCAAATAGTGGCTTCCCAGGCCTAGAGATCGAATGTTGCACCTACTTCTTCCAGCCAGCAAGGGGACTTTGCATGTTCCAAGGTGAACCTGTTTCATTGGTTGGATCCTCCAGCGTTCACGGGTATTGACCCGATGAGGATCCCCAGGACATTATTGATGAGATGCACAAGACTCTTCGAGTTATGCGTGCCACTGAGAGGGAAGTAGTGGATTTTTCCTCCTATCGCCTGAAAGAGGTGGCGTACTCTTGGTTTGAACTGTGGGAGGAGTCCCGTGAGGAGGGGAGCCCTTCGGCAAAGTGGAGCGAGTATGCTGATACCTTCATTGATCATTTATTGCCTGCCGAGAGTAGGGCAGCCCGTGCCACCAAGTTTTAGAGCCTGGAACAAGGTAGCATGAGTGTGTGGGATTACCATATGGAGGCTAGAATGCGCCGGTTTGTGCAGGGCCTCAACCTTTTGTTTACTAATAAGGTCGCGGTAGCTGCCCTAAATTCTGATATGAACTATGGGAAGATGGTGGCATTTTCTCGACCCACAGAGACCCTCAAATTGAACCATAGAATGGAGCGAGAGGTTAGAAAGAAGCCCGGTCCGGGGGAAACTTTGGTGGTTCATCTAGCAGTGGCAGTGGTGGAAGGAAAGCATTTAGGGGAGGGTCATCCAAGCCATCTCAGTCCGTTGCGGAGTCTTCAGTTAGTGCGCCGCAACCAGGGCCTGGTCAGCAGTAGTGGACACATTTCATGCCCAATCAGGGCAACAGGGGATTCCACAAGTAGGGTCAGCCAGGAGAAAGATTCTAGCAACTGCGGAGGCCCCCATGCCCGAGGTGTGGGAAGATACATTTAAAGTCCTACTTTATGGACCTATCCATATGCCACGGGTGCGGTATCAGGGGTCACATTCAGAGGGATTGCTGCTCGTCCTGCTAGAGTGTGGGCAGGGGTATGACATATCCATCCAGTTCTACAACTACTACGTCCACAGCACCTCCTTCGGCTCGAGGCACTCCAGCACCTGCACTGCGTGGTGCAGCTAGGGGTGGTGCACAGAGTTTGCAAGGACCCAGCTGCTTTTATGCTATGAGGGGTCGCCAGAGTTCACATACTTATCTAGTTGTTGTCACAGATATATTGACTGTCCAATCTCATGATGTATATGCTCTTACTGATCCCGATTTCACTTTGTCATATGTCACCCCCTAGGTCGGTATGGAATTAAGGATAGAACCGGAACAGCTCCCTGAGTCGTTCTCTGTATCTTCTCCAATCGCTAAGTCTACTGTTGCTGTGCATGTTTATAGGGATTGTGTTGTCACTGTGCATGGTCGGGAAACCATGGCCGATCTTATTAGGGATCATTGATTTTGATGTAATTATAGGGATGGACTGGCTTTATTCATATTTTGCCAAGCATGATTGCCGAACTAGAACCGTGAGGTTTGAATTTCCAAATGAGCCAATTGTTGAGTGGAAGGGGGATGATGTAGTGCGGAAGGGTAGGTTTATTTCATACCTTAAGGCCACGAAGATGATCAACAAGGGGTATATTTACCATTTGGTCTGGGTTACGGACATTGATACTGGGGCATCTACCCTTGAGTTCGTACAGGTCATGAATGAATTCCCGGAGGTCTTTCCTGATGAGCTCCCAGAAATCCCACTAGACATGGAGATTCATTTTAGGATCAATGTGATGCCATGCGTGTAACCTACATCCATTCCATCTTATAGAATGGCGACGGCATAATTGAATGAGCTAACGGAACAGTTGAAGGATTTGTTAGAGAGGGGTTTTATCCGGTAGAGTATATCGCCTTGGGGCGCACCAGTTTTCTCTGTAAGGAAGAAAGATGGGTCGTTGAGAATGTGTATTGACTATCGGTAGCTCAACAAAGTAACAACCAATAATAAATACCCACTGCCAATGATAGACTTCTTATTCGATCAATTGCAGGGTGCTAAGTATTTCTCCAAGATTGACCAAGGATCGGGGTATTTCCATTTGAAGATCAAGGAGGAGGATAGTTTTAAAATAGCTTTCAGGACCCGATATGGGCAGTTTAAACTTCTGGTGATGTCTTTTGGGCTAATGAATGCCCTGACAGCTTTCATGGATCTTATGAATCGAGTCTTCAAACATTTTCTTGACTCCTTTGTGATAGTGTTCATTTACTACATTCTTTTATATTCACGAATTTGAGAGGACCATGCCGACCATCTCAGGGCAGTTCTGCAGACTCTGTATAAGTACAAGTTGTATGCGATGTTTTCAAAGTTTGAATTTTTGCTTGGATATGTCACACTCTTGGGTCATGTCATCTCCAGTGAAGAAATCATGGTTGTTCCCCATAAGATCGCAACTGTGAAGAATTTGCCTAGGCCTACAACTCCAATAGAGATTCGCAGTTTCTTGGGTTTAGCTAGGTATTACAAGAGGTTTCTGGAGGGGTTCTCTACTCCTGCCTCTCCATTGACTAAATTGACGTCGAAGGCGATTAAATTCCAATGGTCAGATGCTTGCAAAAAGAGCTTCCAAGAGTTGAAGACAAGATTGACTACGGCTCTTGTGTTGGCCTTATCAGAGGGTACATATGGGTTTGTGGTATATTGTGATGCTTCAATAATCAGATAAGGGTGTGTACCAACGCAACATGGCAAGATGATTGCTTATGCTTCTAGAAAACTGAAGAATCATGAGAAGAACTATCCAACACATGACTTAGAGCTTGCGTTTGTGGTGTTTGCACTTAAGATTTGGCGAAATATTTGTATGGGGTCCATGTGGATATATTCATGGCCCATAAGAGCCTTCAATATATTTCAGGTACAAGGATTTGAATACGAGCCAGAGAAGATGGCTTGAGTTACACAAGGACTACGACATTGATATTCTATATTATCCGGAGAAGGCTAATGTTGTGGCAGATTCTCATAGCCAGAAATCCATGGGTAGTTGCTCACGTGGAGGAACATCAAAGGTCGTTGGCCAAGGATGTTCACCGGTTGACTGGTTTGGGAGTTCGTCTTGCGGACCATAGTGAAGGAGGGGTGGTTGTGCAAAATAGGGATGAATCATCACTTGTTATGGAAGTCAAGGAGAAGCAATACGATGATTCGTTGTTGGTGCAGTTGAAGGAGGGGATTATGTGCGCTAAATGTAGATGGTCTCCGGGAAAGAATAAAGCTTGAGGCTCACAATTCCAGATATTTCATGCACCCAGGATCTACAAAGATGTACCGTGATCCTAAGGAAGTTTACTGGTGGAATGATACAAAGAGGAATGTAGCGGACTTTGTGGCAAAATGTCTGAATTATCAACAAGTGAAGACCGAACACCAAAGCCTCGGTGGGTTGGCACAAATTATGGAAGTTACACTGTGGAAGTGGGAGATGATCAATATGGACTTCGTGGTGGGACTACCTTGCACGCCTCTTAAGTTTGACTCGATTTGGGCGATTGCAGACCGACTCACGAAATCAGCACACATCTTACCTGTTTAGGCCATCGACACAGCAGAACAATATGGTCAGTCGTATATCAAGGAAATAGTCAGGTTGCACAGCACTCTAGTTTCTATTATGTCATGTCCCAAACCTAGCCGGATGTAACACGACACCCAGTGCCTGACTACAAGCGACCAAGCGAACCAACTGGTGTCACGACACAACCCGGAGGGCAATGACTGGCACCCGGGCCTTACTTGCCGATTACCAACGTACATTTTATCTAACCTTTCTTATTACCTATAAGGGCCGACGAGATCAGTATAATTGGAAGACAATAATCCTAATCAACCAAAATTTTCCAGATAATGACATAAACATGTATAAGGCTCATAGACAGGTGCTGCAATGCATACCAAGACACCTGTCTATGAGCCTCTAAAAGAACATAAGTGCTGCAATTCATACCAAGACCACGGCAAGTCCGGAGAAGGGATGTCGCCAATAAATGCTGAACTGGAAGCTTACTATGGTGGGGGAGCTTCGTCTACCTACCTATCAGGACCTGCAGCACGACATACAGTGTCCACAAATAAAAGGATGTCAGTACGAATAAGGTACTAAGTATGTAAGACAAGAAAGCATAATGTAAGAACAGTAATGCGGATAGGGATAGAAAATATACACCCTGTAACATCTGAGTGCTTCTGAGGGCGACGAGAATATACAACCTGTAACATCTGAGTGCCTCTGAGGGCGACCTATCATGAAATGCCTGATGTGTATATACATATATATATATATATCCTTTTAAAATCATCATATACATACGCCTCTGTGGGCCTCATCATCATTATATCATACCCTGGCCATCATAAGGCTTGGTAACATCATACCCAACTGATCAGTGGTTGCACAGTAGGTGTCATACCCGGCCGACTATAGCGCAGACTCGATAAAGTAAAATAGATGCCGATTATAGCGCGGCTCAATAGAGTAAAATAGATACATATATATAGTTGCACAATAGGTGCCATAACCGGCTGACTATAGCGCGACTCGGTAGATTAAAATAGATAATGCATGTTGGACTCATTGGAATCACACTTTCAACCCTTCGGAGTGGCGTGGGGTCAAAGAAGTAACATCAACATCAATCCTCCCATAAGAGGGGAAACAATATAAGTACTACTACCTTCTAAGAGTAGAGTATCTTTGGAGGCTCGTTCATTGCATTATGTACAATCAGAGTCGTGCAAAAGAAGGAAAGGGACAGTCTCACATACCTTGTATATACTGCCCCAATCTCAAGCTATACAACTGTCACAACTCCTTAGTCTACAATAAGATAAACGATACTATCGTTATCATTTAAGCGTCATAACTATTATGTATAGATCACAACCTATTTTACGATGAAACGGACAGCACCTCCCCTATATATATGACTTCACACAATTCAAAACAATCACCAAACATCCCAAACAACATCAATAATAATCATATTAAGCCTCCCAAAACAGTCCACGCACAAGCTAATCACTTCATACATATGATGGCCACCGTAGTCGTGTCAAACGACCCGAAAATGTTACGAAGAACTATCAGCCCACAACCCTAAATCTATATGGTGTTTCTCCACACCTTTCTTCCTCCAAAACTCCACAAAATAGTAGTAAAACACGCATCCCAATAGCAACACAAAACAGTCCGCTACAAGTGAATAACTCGAACTCACGGCTTCCGATCACCGTCCCATGAGTTCTTACATGTATAGAACGAATTACCATGAATTCACATTGGAAACTAGACTCATAGATCTTTAATTTGGTAGGTAGATCACCCCGTAATTCCTTGTAAATTGGGAGAAAAGCTTCGTGACATTTAGCCTAAAGTATTAGTAAAATTATGAACGTAAGTTGCGACAACTTTTGTCGACTTTTGCTTCATAACTCGTTTGACTTCAAAACTTATGAAACGGATATTATATGATTCAAATACCTTAAAACATGACCTCTTGGTAATATTAATCACCTCGCAATTTACCCGAAAATACGAGTTACAATATCTTTAATTCGTTTAACTTCTAATACTTGTTAACCACCCTTATACACCCTTGCATCATTTAAGACCAATAGGACTAAATTATTATCATCTCAAATATAATCTCTTCTCGGACCTATGTAGAACAACTTATGGGGTAAGCTAACGTATGCAAATATGGGTTTTAACAATCACCATGTCTAACCGTTCTTCTAATGCTGATGAAGAGATTCACGACGTCCATTTGGATGTTGTGTTCCTTGCTCATGGGGAGGAAGTTGTTACTGCAGAAGATGAATCTCATCCTTCAGTGGAGGAGATCATTCCTTGCAACCCTGAGGCGAGGTCTGACCTTCAACGGTTGCCGACGCGGCGCCCGAAATCTTTTGATCATCAATGGCTCCTAAGCAGTTGGCTGAGTTCAAATCCAAGGTTGGCCTCCCCAACCATATTTAATCGATCCCTATTGACGAGGATGAGGCGCATGTTCGCCGTCCCTGATATTGTGCTCTCTACGACTACCCGTTTACTACTGGTTATTCGTTCCCCCTTCTGCCGATGGTGGAGGAGTTTTGCCGTCATTATGGCATCTACCCTACTCAGCTCGCGCCTTATGTTTATAAGGTCATCAAGATGTTGTCCAAGTATGCTGAGCTAGCAGGATTCGAGGTGACGGTGCGGCACTTGGTGCATCTATTCGTAATTGTCTTTTATAGAGGGACGATGTTGAACTTTTGTCACCGTGGAGAAAAATGCTTGGTGGTGAGGATGGATGACAAGAGTAGTCACCAGTTCTGGATTGACTACTTCTACGTCAAAACTGAGGTTGTTGTGGCTAATATCGACGGCTTCCCTGTGGCTTGGAACCATAAATGTAAGTGTCCGCATTTCTTTTATTTTTACCTTTTGAAGCACTTTGCCTATTGTGAATTGGATGAGTAATTTTCTTTTCCCTATAGCCAATAATCATCCTCCTCATTTGGCAATATGTATCACTGATTGGGTCGGGAAACCCCACACCGCGGGGATTCGTGACTGGACAAGCTTCTTTCAAAAGTTCAGATCGGCCCTCCTTCAACAGGTAATTTTTCTTTTTTGGCCGTGATCTTTGCTTATATCTTCTTCATTTTTATATTGGCTCGCTTCAATGTAAACCTCTACGCTTCTTCTTTCTCAGGTCCAGTTAAGGGGTCTTCCCGAAGGAGTAGGGCACCTGTGCCCACATTTAGAAAGAGAAGGGCTGCCACGCCTTCTGCCTCTGCTCCCATCGTGGCTACTGCACCTTCTGCATCCGCCCCTATTCTTGCTGGTGAGGCTTCAGTATCCGTCCCTGTCCCAGTTGCTACATCCGCTCCTCAATCGTTCTCACTTGTTGATAAGGATGATGGGGAGCTAAGGCCTAGCAAGAGGAAGGATGTGGATACCAGAGGGAGTCACCGTGGCCGTTGATTTAGTAGAGGATGACTTCACTCTTTGAGAGACGATGATGATACACATCGGAGACGATGTTGGGGTGACCTTTGAGGCCCCACAATTGGAAAAGGCAAACGCAGGCGTGTTGGTGTGTCCCGAGGGAGAGCTCGTCATTGAGAGGACACATGATGACGGCCATGTGTCTGCGAGATAGGAGGAGGCTTCTTTTTCCATGCCGGCAGTAGATTGTCTCTGGCGGTCGATGACAGAGGGAAAACCGTCATCGATGAGGGTGATGAGTCAGGTTCCAACATGGACCCTAACAATCTTAGGATGATCGATGAGGGACTCGCCCAAATCGAGGTGAGGATGGATGGAGGCTCTAGGGTCATCACGATATGAATGGATCATGATTTGCTATGAAATACTAAGGAGGTGGTCCTTACTCTCATTCCTCTTTGCTCTAACGTCGAGCGTTTGACTCTCAAGGAGATAACTGATGGTAACTTGTCGAAGACCATTGTTGGTCCGCTCTCAAGGTAAGTATGGCTGTTGTTCATTCTTTTCCTTTAGTTTTAACTTTATTTTAAGTTTTAACTTTTGCCTTTTCTTTGATTTGCAAACAGTTATCAATCTTCGAGCAATGGACGCTACAAAGCATTATAGCGTCCATTCACCTCGAGTCCGATTATATGATTAGTTTCAAGATCTGACCTCAATTTGGGGTTTAAATATCAATTTCTCAAAATCCCTAATTTCTACCTAAATTCCTAATTTCTACCATGAAAAAGCATAGATTAAAAGTTAGAAATCAATGGTTTTTATGAAAATTGAAGAAAACGAGTTAAAGTCTACTAACCTATGAAGTTGGGATGAAATTCCTCTTCAATATCACCTCTAGGCCGAGCTCAAACTTGAAAATAGTGAAAAGTGAAGTAAATCCCGACTTTTGGAGGTTTTAAATCACTAGTTTCAGGTCTTCATGACGTTCACGAAGGACCTGACGCGATCGCGAAGCATTGCAGACCAATTGGCCTTTGCATTCGCGAGATGTTCTTCACGTTCGTGACCCTTGTTTCGCGTTCGCGTAGAACATCCAATAGAACCCCTCCCAGGCCTACTACCCATCGCGTTCGCGTGGTCTTGATCACTTCGTGAAGGGTGATCCCCACTACTGCTTCGCGTTTGCAGCCTCACCCTTGCGTTCGCGTAGAAGGAATCCTAACCCAGCCCAATTTACCCTTCACGATCGCAAGAGTGACTTTGCGATCATGAAGAACAATGCACCAGACACGAAAAATCACTGAAAAAAAGCAATCTCTTAAGTCCGAAATGGTCGTAGCTTACCCGAAACTCACCCGAGTCCCTCGGGCTCCAAACCAAACATGCACACAAGTGTAATAACATCATACGTGCTTGCTCGCGCGATCAAAACACCAAAATAACACCTAGAGCTGCGAATCAGACATTAAAATATATGAAATTTTTAAAAAAACTTAAAAACTTTCAAATTTACAACCGAACGTCCTAATCACGTCAAATCAACTCCGTTTTGCACCAAAATTTGCAGACAAGTCCTATATAGTGAAATCAGCCTATAATAAGTTTTGGACCCGAAATTCGAACCCGGTAGCAACAAAGTCAACCTACGGTCATACTTAGGAATTCTTTAAACCTTCAAATTACTAGTTTTTAACAAATCACGTTAAATCAAGTTTGGGACTTCCGAATTCAATTACGGGCATATGCCCAAGTTCTTAATCACGATACGAAACCACCAAGACCGTTAAATTACTGATCCGGGTCTGTTTACATAAAACATTGACCGTAGTCAACTCAATTCATTTTTAAAGCTAAAATTCATATTTTCTTCAGCTTTTCACATAAAAATTTTCCAAAAAGGATATGGACTGTGCATGCAAATCAAGGAATGCTAAACAAAGCTATTCGAGGTCTTGGAACACAAAAATAAAGGCTAACTCAAAATGACCTATCGGATCATCACAACAGCTGGGTTCGTAATTGCGAACTCATCTTCGTATTTGCGAAGAGCTTCCCAGGCCTGTCAGTTCCGCAATTGCGAGATTTTTTTCGCAATTGCTAGGGTTCACAATTGCAAACCCATATCGTAATTGCGATAATTGCAGCTGAACATAGGGCTGAAAATCGGGATTTCATCTTTCATTCTCTCATTTTTGAACCATAGATTCGGTAGGAGGCGATTTGGAGAGGAGATTTTTACCTACAAACTTTGGGTAAGTAATTCTATTCTATTTCTAATTATATTCCAACAACATATCTTAGATTGTAACATCAAAATCATGTGAAACAAAGTGAAAATTTGTGAAACTTTATCAAGTTTTTAAAAAATAAGAAATTGAGTTTTTTTAGTCAATTTAGACCGGATTTTGAAACTAATCACATATATGAACTCATGGGGTCATAGGTAGACGACATCCACCATTGGATCTGGATTTTGACTGGGCGGGCCCGGGGATAACTTTTCGAAAAAAGTATAAAGATCTTAGCTTTATCTATTGCAATTAAATTTTCTAGTATTATTTGACGATATTAAGTCGATTTTGGTTAGATTTGAGCTGTGTGGAGGCGAATTTTAAGGGAAAAGCTATTTTAGAGTATCGAATTATCCTAGTTGAGGTAAGTATCTTGCCTAACTTTGTGTGGTATAACTACCCCTAGGATTGGTGTTGATGATTCATTTGTGTTATGTGAAACCCGTGTACGCAAGGTGACGAGTGGGTACACGGGTTGTATATGATATTTGACCGGTTTAGGCTACTTAGACTCTTTTCATGCTTTAATTTGAATTGTAGTATCATGTTCTAAATTCTCATAGTCAATCTATTCCTACTTGTGTTAATCTATCCTTACATGCCTTAAATGATTTCGTTAACGCTCGTTCTACATCCTAATTGATAAATTGCTCTAATGCTTTAAATGAACTTGTTGCATCTATTATTGTTACATCTTATCTCTTTCATTGTTGATTATTATTATTTGATGTTATTGTTCGTGTTATCTCTTCCATTGTTGATTGTCATTACTTGAAGTTATTGTTCGTGTTATCTCTTCCATTATTGATTGTGATTACTTGAAGTTATTGTTCATGTTATCTCTTTCCTTGTTTACTTCCATTATTTTAAGTCATTGTTTTACGTTATCTCTTCCTTTTTGAGTTAGTCTTATTTAATAGCACGGTCATATAGTATCTCTCATCGTTGAGTTATTGGTGTTGAAGTTTTGAAAGTCGTTATCACATTGAGACGAAATTGTTATTGTTGAAATATCTTCCTTGCTGAGCAATTTACATTCATTTTTGTTGTTGATATTCTTGTATACGTCGTGGTCTAGCAGTGGGCTATTATTGTGGAAATACCAATATTGTTGATCGTTGGCAAGTTGTGATAGATGGACACTTGTGATGCGAGTTGTTATTGTGATGTGTTATTGACGCGCATGCGGCGGTATAAAGCTTGGGGTTAACGGGCATGCGGCAGTATAAGGTGGAACTTATGTGCATGTTGCTTGTAGGGGAACTACACGAAGCCACACGTCGTCATAAGGTGGGCTAAAGTGTGTGTAACTATTTCGGAAAAACTATTTTCAAAACATATTCAAATGTAAGTCTCACACGGTGGTATAAGAAAATATTGTGATTGAGATTGTGAATTGTGAATACGAGGTGGTACCTCGATTGTGATTCTTGGTATATATACACGAGGCGGTACCTCAGTGGTGATTCTTATTGTACACGAGGCGGTACCTCGTTGTGATTCTTGTTGTTTATCTCATGTTGCAAAGGGTTTTGGTGGGAACGTTTCTTGTTGTTTCATTCTTTCTTGTTCTAGCAGTTGTTGTCCGTGTATGATCATTTTGGTTCTCTTTATTTACTTTTTTATGTTATTTCCATGTTTGATTCCTGTATTAGTTCATACTGTTAACTATTTCATATCAGTTATTTCTCCGCTTTCCATTATTTATCCTTATTACCTTTTCATACCATTTATTTACATCCTAATAGGTGTCTTGACTTGGCTTCGTCAGTACTCTACCAATGTTAGGCTTGATACTTACTAGGTACCGTTATGGTGAACTCATACTATGGATTTGCACAATATCTCCAGGTACTTCTGCCCGTGTCGGATGCCAGAGTTGATTTGAGTTGCTGCTTTGGAGACATCAAGATATACTTGCTCCACGTTCGCAGGCCTCAGAGTCACCTTCCTTTACTTTTACTATTGTTGTATTTTTCATTCAGACAGTGATGTATTAGACACTTTAGCTTACTCTATAGAGCTTATGACTCTGTTCCACCATTCTTGGGGAGTGTTTTGTTGTTGATTCTGGTTTCAGAAGTTTATATCAGATATTCAGCCTTGTTTTAATATTCTGTTAATTATTTCCGTCAAGCTATTATTAACTGTCAGGCTTACCTAATCATAGAGAGTAGGTGCCATCACGACATCATTCGGAGGAAAATTAGGGTCGTGACAGGTTCGTGATAATCGGCACCAAGTCCGAAACGGTTCACCATAATTGGCACCGAAATCGAAATGGCAGAAGGCCATGCGCGAATCTACGTAATACGCCGGGAACCAGCATCATCATGACACATGATGTCATGATGTTACTCCTTCTCTTGGACTAGATGGCTCCAACAAATCTCTCGGGAAATCTAAGATATCTGAAATATGCAGCCATAAAGAGCCACGTCTCCTGCTCGTCAGAACAATCACGACCGATGTTATCTGTTCAGCAAGATCGAATAAAAAGACGTCCATGAACGATATTATCCGCTCATTGATCTCGCCCATGAAGACGACCTCAGGGACTAACTGTATGGGCCAAAAATTATCCTAATTATGTGTGGGCCACGTCAACATTAAGAGAACCTTCGAAGGCTACCACGCGTCATCAATATGATTTCAACAAAAGACGAAGACGAGGTCGAAGACGAAGACGAAGACGAAGAGGAGAAATATCACCGACTTCAACCTTTTTTCGGTCATCTCACTTGCATTTATTTACATAAATACATTATATTTCATTTATTACTATTGAATGATGTCTTCTTAGTTCTTGGGTAATTAAATACTATTATTGTTACATATCTATTGAAATTTGACGGAACTTGTGACATTTTGTCACGAAATCAATTAAACGGCCTTTTGAATATTAATATTGACTAAAATCAACTCTATTCTATTATAAAATCTAATTATTTAAACCTATATCTAAATTTTGGATCGAACAACCTCCTCACGATTCTTAGGTCAAATCTTCATATTTTCTTTGGTCAATGGGTATACTAGTCTGCCATGAACCAATTATTATAAGAAATAAAAGAAAACTATTTCCTCTAGAAATTTCCAACAACAAAAAAAAAAAAAAAAAGGATAAGTACCAAATCAATTTACTGTAGGAATACGTAATTATGACATTTTAAGGGAAAGGAGACTTTTGGCAAAAGAGTGTCTCCCTCAAAATTTGTATAGATACTCTATATAAAGTGGACACAAAAGTTGACTAGTCAATACCTTGGTTTTCTTGCGCCCAAAACACAAGTTGTTTCCCATTATAAACGCCAATTTCTAGAATCAATAAAAAAGGAAAAAGAAAAATCAATGCCCCCTCAAAATTCAAAAATTAAAAAGTCTTATACACAGTAGTTACACAGCACATCTTATTCCTTATTCCCTGGCAATTTGGCATCCCACTCTGTCCAAATTTTCTCATCTTCCCATACCTATTTTTCTTGCCTTCAAAACTAGCAAGAATCAGCAATATGGAAGATTACAGATCAAAATCTTATACTGATGGTAGGATGCAGATTGAGAAATATTATGAACCCCAATTTTCTACTAAAGATTTTAGGTCATATAGTGTTTCATATGCATCTTCTTCTGTTGGTGCGCCACCACTTCCACCCCCAGTAGTACCACAGAACAAGCTGAAGAAAGGGAAGAGTACTAGTGGCTCAATCTCAAAATCTTGGAGTTTAAATGATCCTGAGTTCCAGAGGAAAAGGAGAGTTGCTAGTTATAAAGTTTACTCTGTTGAAGGCAAAGTCAAAGGTTCTTTAAGGAGAAGTTTCAGATGGTTTAAAGACAAGTGTACACAGGTTGTCTATGGATGGTGGTGATTCTTTTACTTGTTTTTTTTTTTTTTTGTGGTTTTTATAGTTATTTTGATTGATCAAAATGTTATACTACTATTTTGTTTGTCAAGAGGGCATTTATAGATGTGGATTTTCAACGAATTTCCTGCTGTTTATTTTCCTTCCTCTTCATCTTCCCTTCTGGTTCTTTTGGTTATGATTTTCAATATTTGCTATTGTTAAAGATAGATACTTTATCATCACTCAATGGTCAATTATGTCTTTGAAATTGGGGATTCTTTTATTAATTTTATATGCAAGTTCATTGCCTAATGATTCATGTGATTTACCTTTTTCAAATCTATCTTTGTTGTTGGGCTTAACGAAATTTTACACTATAGTTTTCCCTGTTGTAGTGGTTGAAAATTAAAACTGTTAATAGTTCGGTGCCTGCCTTATTTCCTAAATTAATAATTTACCTATATTTGCTTTTAGGTGATAAATAGAAACTACTTGAGAACTGTCACTCTCTGAATGTACTTTCTAATATGTTAACTGACTGTCTTGCTTATGGTTCTTGCGGAATGTGTTTGAGATACAAAATCTATTAGCATAACATTTAATGTTTGCTGTGTTATCTTTTCTGCTAAATCATAATCTGTTCATCGCCTGTGCTTTTACTTTTTGTTGCTATTTTCATCTTTTTATTAGTGGATTATTTACCTCTTCAATTAGTTCTTCGGTTGTACCCTGTTGTGTTGTTTTCTTTTTTCTGCTTTGTTTATTTTATGGGACATATATATTACAATGATACGCAAACTGATAAAAAAACTTTTTGATCACGCTCAACTCTAGTACTAAAAAGGATAAGTGGCCGTCGTAAATATAATTCGGTCTAAAAGTCCGGAGTCGAATCCCACAAAGAACTAAGGTTTAGCTACAACTCACTATCACCCAGAAGATAAGCTTGAACAATTCTTAATTTATAAATATTAAGATTCTTATGTCTAACTAATTAACTAATAAATTAAAATAGTAAATTAACAATTAAAGATACTGAGGGTTGAAGACAAGGTTAAGGAGGTGTAGAGTTATGATTTTTCCAACTGCCGCAATCCTACCCACTACGTCTCCTATAATTTCGCCTAATTATTCTCTACTGATCGTGAGCACTTCAAGTGTCGTAATTCTCTTCCGAGCAACTACTACAATTTACTAAACGTATTCTTCTGAATTACACTAGCTGGCACTAGTGCACTGCTCACTAAGATCGTGCCAATGCTTCGTTATTCGTAATCCCACCTTTAAACCCTCCGTATTGATCCCTCACATACGTTATGAGTGATGTTGTTCAACAACTACCTAAATGTGTACCCTTTTTCAAGCAATACACACTAAATTTGCACAATCAATTGATGGTCATTCAATCAACAGCAATAAACACGTAATTGAACAAGTAGAGAAATCCAACGGCTCAATTATATAAAAAAACATAACAAAAATTTACCCTACAAAAGGTTCCATCAAAATACTAGATAACAAATTAGCTATTCATAATAGTATACAAAACTACAATACTAGAATTCATAACCAATAATAGAAATAGAAGAAGAAAGAGGAAAAAACGTGAAGTTGAATCCTTCTCCTTCTTGCTCCTAGTGTGTTCTTGCCTCCCTGAAGTCTTCTCTCTCTCCGAAGTAGTGTTTTCTCCTCCAAAGTTTTGTAAAAATCATGTTTAGTATGTATTTATATGACCTAGGTATGGTGGAGGGCCGTCCAATACTGTAGCACCCCAAAAAATTTCGAAATACTTTAGCGTTATTAAAAATATTGATGTGTATTAATTACATTATTTTGTATGCAGACGAGGACTATTAATATGATGGATATTAATTGGATATGATAATAAGTGGACAAGTAATATTATAAGTGATGTGGGGTCTAAGGAGAATATATATATATATATATATATATATATATATATATATATATATATATATATATATGTGTGATGGACAACCTATCAAATGAAAGATCTTCGAGCGTAGTTTTCAACGCAGTTGTCATTTGGATACTCCTACGAGAAGTTATGATCAAATTACCAAAGGCTGGCAGTGAAGTACTGTCATAGCATCCGGGCTTCGAAGAGAATTGAACCGGGGATGCGAAGCATTCGGGCACGCGTCCGATACCTAAAAATCTAGGCCTATAAATACAAAATCGAGGAAAGAGAGTATTTTGAGTATTGCGGTTAGGGTTCTTGAGGTGAAGAGGCGATTTTAAGCTCAAATCAAGTCCAATCAACCAAGGTAAGTTGTTAATGATGTTTTGAGTTGATTCTTACTCAATATACATGAGTTCTAACACCATTATTGCATCCAGATACTAGATTTCATCATCAAATCCTCAAGAACACAAAAATCACCAAAGTTGTGATTTTTCAAGATTGATCTACTAGAGGTAATTCCAATGCGTCAAACTAGTTTATTATGAGTAGTTAGAAGCATTTGAAGCATTTGTTACAAGTTTTAATTGTTGAAAGATTGGATTATAAAACTCTAGTTCATGGCATGAATAGTACTTTTGAGAAAATAAGAGAAAAGATGAATAGTAATCTTGACGATGAAATTGATGATTGCAATGAACCTAAGAAATTATTTGTTAGGAAAAGTTGGAAGTGATCAACTAAGTAATTACCCGAATTGTATATTTTGCGAGTGTTGATTATGGAAGACGATGAATAGTAACTTGGTGGCATTGGACAACTGATGTAATATCATTAATGACTTTGAATGGGTATTAAAATAAGTTGAATGGTCTAGCATGTAAATTTATTTGGCGATTTGAGTTGTTGGGGGCTTGTAGCCAACTTATGAGCCATATATGGATATTAATCAATATCTTCGGTCATATTTTTATGTAATTAGGATATCTAATTGTAGATATCGACTTATTGGTGATGTTTGAGCGTTTTAATCAACATTAGAATGATGGAAGAGGATTCAAAGCTTGTGAATGTTAATAAAGCGAAAGCAAGGTAAGTTGATTAAAATGAGGGACTTTGTCTAAAAGCATGTTTTGAGTTAATACTTATGTTGTTTGCAAATGTGCTTTCGTACTTGTGGGGACAAACAAGTACGAATGTCTCCATGTACTAAAATATTATGTTGCATATGTAGTGTCATGTTGTTTTATAAAATTTTATTTTAAATCTTGTTGGCAAAATGATACTCAAGGTAAATATTATAAGTTTTTATCAAAACTTACATATTGACAAGAGAATACATATTTGATTGCTAAAGATAAAGTTTTCATGAAAAGTATTTCTTTTGGAAATTGATGAACAGAATAGCACTTGTGGTATCTTTTAAAGATTATGTTAAATTGCTAAAGGTTTTAACATGTAAAAGGTTGTTTATTTAAATTTTGTTCAAAGTGTTTAGATTTTTTTATTTTTTAATGTTATGAATTGATTAAATTAGATAATTTGAGGCTACTATTCTATGATTCTATTTTTGAAGTATCAAATATTTTGGGAGTTACTTGTGTTTACCAAGATTGACTTCGGATATATTGTGTTCGTCGTCATGAAACTCCACGTGTCGGTGTAGGCGTAGATGGTCACTTTGTGGTATAGACTACGACAGAGTGCTCTCCCTCGAGAGGTACTATTCTGTGCTATTATTAGCATGGCTGAGTCGATTCGTACGGCACTATGATGAGAGGACCTGAGCAAGTAGGATATATGATACTTGCCGCTAGGTACATAACTTAGTTGACCTTGTGTTGGTAATGGTATAGTACTCCCAGTGAAAAGTAAGGATGATTTTCTTATGTTTAGGCCTAAGGAGCTGAAAGTGATTTCGACTTAAAGCAAATATAATAATTTTGTATGATTTTATCCAAAATCTTGGGTTGATATAAATGTTTTAAAAGTATATATTGTGGGTTATGTTTTACTTGTCTTTTATTTAAAATTACAAGGTTCATGAATTGATAAAATTTCCTATCGTTTTATATCAAATGTTGATGAATTACTTTTAAATAGTTTGTCCCAAGAACTTAAGTTAGGGAGAGTCTATGACACTTATTGAGTACCGCTGTGGTGTACTTAGCCCTTAGGGCCCCCCTTCCAGGGTCGCACTTACTTTATATATTTCAGGATGAGGTATGATAAGTGACATGCGGTCAGGACTAGGATGACTCTCTTCCTGAGGTATATGGTGAGGCACCACTCCTATTTCGTGGTAGCTATCATGTTGTTTTCTTAATTTATGCTTGTCGGTACTAGCCAAAGTGTTTAATTCTATTCTTTGGTATAAAGGCTCCATAAATAGTTGTGAAAGGTTGTGAAAAATATATTTATTTTACTTAGTCTCATTGTTATTATCATGAAAGGCGTCATGTGTGATTTCGAATTAGAAAATATTTTATCATTTTACTTGAAAGTATATATAAGATTTTCAAGGAGCTTCCGCAGCTAAAATTGATTTCATGCATATGATTTGGGTGCGTCATATGGTTTGGTTCGCTCGGGTTAGGTACTGTGCCGGGTGTTGGTCACGTGGTTTTGGGTCGTAACAAACTTGGTATCAAAGCACTAGGTTCTAAGTCGAGTCCTAGGAAGTCTATGGAGCTGTATCAAGTAGAGTCCCTCTTATCGGTGTGTTGCCGGCCACACTTATATCGGGGAGGCTACAATGACATCTAGAGAGTTTCACTTTCTTCATACTCTAGATCGTGTGTTTTTGCCTGAAGTGAGAGTACGAATTTGCGATCGTATTAATTACCTGTTGTGGAAGATATAGAAGTAACGAGAATAAAGCTCAAGGTTCAAGTTATAATGCAAGATATTTGGTCTAATAGCCAAAGAGTGTCAGATTTGTTCAAAATAGAAAGATAAGTTGAGAATAGATTGTGACCGATACAGTCAACACGTATGATGTAACGACCTGACCGGTCATTTTGAGCTCTAGCGTGTCGTTCAGCGGTTTGAGGCCTTGAGTAGCTTTACTTCAGGTATTATGACTTGTACGCATGGTCGGAATTGAACTTCGGGAAGTTCGGAGTTGATTTGGAAGGAAAATTCTAATTTTCGAAGCTTTAAGTTGGAAGAATTGACTAAGTTTGAATTTTGAATAAACGACTTTGGAATCGAAATTTGAAGGTTCCACCAGGTTCATATGGAGATTTTGGCTTTAGGAGCATGTCCGGATGTTGATTTGGAGGTCCGTCGGTCATTTCGGCGTCAATTGGCGAAAGTTAAAAATTGGATGATTTTGGGAAATTTGACCGGGAGTGGACTTTTTGATATTGGGGTCAACTTTGGTTCTGGGAGTGGGAGTAGGTCTGTGATATCAATTATGACTTGTGTGCAAAATTTGTGATCAATCGGACTTGATTTGTTGGGTTTCGGCGTCGAATATAGAAGTTTGAAGTTCTAAAGTTCATTAAGCTTGAATTGGGGTGCGATTCGTGGTTTTAGAGTTGTTTGATGTGACTAATTTCGTATTGTGTTTTAGGACTTGTTGTTAGATTTGGTTGAGGTGGCGGGGCCTCCAGGTGGTTTCGAATGGTTAACGGATCAAGTTGAAGCTTAAAGAATGGCAGAAGTGCACCAGTTCTGGTGCAATCGCACCTGCGCAAGTTTGACCGCAGGTGCGTGACTGCAGGAGCGAGGAAATGGTCGCAGGTGCGGTTTGGGCGAAGCTGGGCAGTGATCGCAGGTACGAAGGGTTGCACCTGCAAAGTCACAGATGCGGAGGAGTGTCGCAGGTTCTAGAATGAGAGAGGAAGCTTGGGGGACGCAGGTGAGGAAGTATATCCGCAGATGCGCATACGCGCATGGGAGACCTTAGATGCGGAAATGGGCTGGAAGCCCTTGATCGCAGAAGCTATGGGAAATCCGCAGAAGCGGGACAGCAAATGCGGTCAAGTGATTCACAGAAGTGAAAATTGGGTAGAACATAAGGGATCGAACTTGGTCATTTTATCATTTTCATTTGGGATTTTTGGAGCTCGAATCTTGGGCGATTTTGAAGAGTTATCATCATGTAACACAAGGTGAGTAATTTTCCATTTGTTGAGCTAAATGTAAGGTTTATATGTGGATTTAAAGAGGAAAAATTTAGGAAAATTGTGGGATTTTGGTAGAAAACCTAGAATTGATAATTTTAGATTTTGACCATGAAATTTGGGCATGGAATTGAGAATAAATTATATATTTGAGTTCGTAATGTTATGGGTTAACGCTTATCTTCGAAATTTTCTTATAATCCGGGCACGTGGGCCTGAGGGTTGACTTTATCGACTTTTCAAGCGGAGTTGGAAATTGTTTAAATTGATTAATTATGGGTATTAGAGTATATTTTGATTGGTTTGCACCTTGTTTGACTAGTTTTGGATCGACGGGCATCCGTTTGAGGTGTTAGAGAGGTTTTGGAGCCGGTTATGAAATTTCGGAGCAAGGTAAGTCTCCTGTCTAACCTTGTGAGGGGGAAACTACCCCCTAGGTGATAATTGTTGTTATGTGAAACTAGTTGTGGGTGCTACGTACGCACGAGGTGACGAGAGTCCGTGCGTAGCTAAAGCATGTTTATGTCCGAGTAGACTTAGGATCTTATCTTGTAATATTTGAATTATTTGAACTCATTCTGCTGGCTTAATTTATTAAAGTTATAATTGAAATCTATTTAGAAATAAATATATGCACACTAGGCCAAGCCTTAACACTTTGAATTTTTGGCAAGTTATTTGACAAAATGGTAAAGGATATATTCATTTTATGCTCCTGTGCTACATTGTAAACATGTGTCTCATAATTCGGTAACTTCCTTCCTTTTTCTTGTGGAGCGGGCCAAACACCTCGGCAGTATATAGATGCATCTATGGATCGGGTCGGACATCTCTCGGCAGTGTACACGTTATTCTGGATCGGGCCAAACGACCTTGACAGAATCGTGTGTTATATCGCTAGTAGTCCGAATGTTCACGAGATAAACTTTCCACTGATGCCCGGCATTTTACATGGTATTCCTAACTTATTGATAATGACACCTGACATTTTTTCGAGCTGTTAAGGTAAAATACAAGATTTATAAATTTATGCTTTGAAAGAAGAAATTGAAAGATTATGTAACTTACAAATTTACCTCATCACTGGCGTATGCCTTATATTTACTTATGTTTTATTATATTGCTTTATTGGACCTTTAGTAAGTGTCGATGTCAATCCTACGTCACTACTTCTCCAAGGTTATGCTAGATACTTATTGGGTACGCGTTGATTTACGTACCCATGCTGCACTTCTGCACTAAATGTGCAGGATCTGACAAGTTCATTGATGACCACCTTGGCGCATAGGCGCACCTGTTGAGGAGACCTCATGTGAGCTGCATTCCAAGCTACGCATCGCAGTCCACCGAGTCTTCATTGTACCATTTTTTTAATTCTGTCTTATTACATTCGGGACTAATATTGTATTATTATTGTACTTCTTAGAAAATGCTCATGCACTTATGACACCGAATTTTGGAGGTTCCTACGGGTTGTTCGTTATTGTAGTTGTGTAAATTCTATTTCATACGATTTAATTAAGGAAAAATTATGATTTCAAACTACTAAAATGAGTAATTAAATTAGTAAATCATCGTTGGCTTGCCTGATGGTACCGTTAGGCGCCATCACAACCTATAGTGAATTTTGGGTCGTGACATATGACTTTCGTGAATAATAATTATCAGTCGAATACTTAGAAATCATGGAAGAAAATAAGGTGATGATGTCATTTTTTATTGTCAGGATGGTTTCATGACTTATAAAGAATTTTACTAAAGGATGCGAATAAGGGCACTTATGTTAGAGCTAGATTTTAATTCAAGATTGTTGGTCAAGGTGTTGGAGCGACTGTTTACTGTGGTACTCACCATTAACGAGTTTAGAAAAGGTACAAAAAAAGAATAATACAAATGAAGATGTTGCATCTTATTATCATGATAATATATAGAGAGGTGATATAGATCTAATTGATACGTGAATGTGAATCAGTCAAGTTTGTGACGAACATGGTATGATTCATAAGAAGTATGGCATAGTTAAGACGGTGTCAATAATGACCAAACACACCTTCCCCAATAAAAGGACTTCTTGATCATCCGAAAAGGGAACGTCACAAGACGAGAGATATGACCCTTTATTGTACATGACATCGGGTTTCCCCTTAACATGATAGGTTAGCATCATGATGGTGTCATATGTAATAGAAGTGGCACATAAGAAATAAAGTGCCATGTGTAAGTACGAGTTGAGGATAGACGAAGCATGCCATATGTAAAAGATGGGCATGACAACTTGAGTTCCTCCAGATGATGAATATGATACAAATAAAAGTCAATCTCTAATTATGCATACCAACGTATGCGATGATAAAGTATGTGAACTTAAATGGGTAAGTGTGAAAATATTAAGGCATGAGATGCACAAAAGGCATAATCTTGGAGGTTATAAGAAGCAATGTAGGTTGTTAGAGAAGGAAAAAAATGACGTGGAATGATAATCTTGAGTTTTCTAGTCGAGGTATGTCTTATTTTATTCTATTGAAATGATAAAAAATTGAGAATTTCCAAGATCTCAAAGCAACTCTATATGTGCCCAATATTGAAAGAGCAGTTAACTTGTGAATGAACGGATCCTTATAATTTAAGAAGAATGAAATGGCTCATGCGCTAAGTTAAAGTTATTGGAAAGTTATACATATAATGTGTACCACGTAAGGCTCAAAACAAAAATTGAAGACGATTATGGTACGGATTTGGAGATTGAGAAGTTACAAGAATTCTAAGGTTACATGTTAATGTGTCATAAATCCCTAACATGATATGTATGGACGAGGTCAATGATACCATGAAGAATGGAAAGATATGCAAGTATATATTTATCATATGAAATATGTTGATGCAAATATGTGGTATTAGTTATGACCAAAAGAGTTCGCATTATGATGAAGACATGAGATAATAAGATCCTACAGGCATGACATCTTTATCATAAATCTCTATTACACACCCTTCAATCTCATATATATATATATATATATATATATATATATATATATATATATATATATAGAGAGAGAGAGAGAGAGAGAGAGAGAGAGAGAGAGAACATGATGGTGGCATAAAGATATAATGTGTAATTCTTACATTTAGCATTGTGAAGATGGCATATGTTGTGAGAAGTTATATAATGATATGTGGATTTGGCCTAAGGGAGTCACACTTGTTCAGCATATTTAAGCATGAGATGAGAGGCACAAGGTAGTCGTACTTGCTAGAACTATATTAGAGCATGGATTGAAGGGTGAAATATTAGAAGAGATTTCAACAGTAGAGTGAACATGAAAGAGTGAAATGCTAATTATAATGATGTCGTAAAGGCGAAAAATAATGGCCCTTAGCAATATATGTTGCAGCTAATAGCGACGTGATACTTGGATACGAAAATGAACAAAGAAAATTCCTATGAGTATAACCAATATATCATATTGTCCGAATAATGAGGATATCAGTATAATGATGAAATAAAAGACAATGCACGATGAAAGATTGAAGCGGTAAAATAGAGATTTCTAATTGGGGGATAAATAGCCCGTAAAAGCAGGTGAGCATGTAAATGGTTCGAGAAAATTTATCTGAAATTGCAGTTAACTCTCTGAGTGGTAGGTAAGAGTTTCTTTCATTTACTCCTAAGTGGGGGAGCGTCTGAGTAAGTAGATGTCACCTTTAAAGTGATGGTTTTTAAAAATTAAAAAAAGTTATAGTTACTAAAACGAGACGAATGAGGTATTACCAGTAACCTCTATGATCAGAAGGGTACAATTATCATGAAGTGGTTGTACGATAATTGCAAACTCATTATGAGCAATAGTTACGATGTTCTGCATCAAGGATGTTAAAAGTTATGACTGATAGTCAAGGACTTAATGGGCAACTCGAATGTATTCCTACAACTTGGGGACATATGCGATTTGAATTAAATTCAAGTATTGGCAGAGAACAAGGAAGTACTTTCAATTGTACATGGGATTAAGTGGAATAATAGGGTATTTTAATGTGCACACACTTAGCCCGACATGAAATAGAAAAGGGTAATGTAATGTGCATTCCTGAAAGAGAAAAGACTCTTCTATACAAACATAAAGTATGCTGGTAAAAAAAGCATTGGATCAAAGAAGAGCACTAATATTAAAAGAGTGTGAGTACCATCGTGATAACGATGACTCTCGACTGTTGAAAGCTTACGAGCTACGGTAGCATGTCTACGGTGCACATGGAAATAAATGCAATCCCAATTTTTTGGTAGGAAAATATCACAAGATACTTAATTGTGTCGAGGAATTGGTAAAAGTTAAGAAATAAAACTGGAACACGGATACCCGTGAGTAGGTGACAAACTAGTGTCATGAAATCGAACGAAGTGAGTTGAATTATTTTTAGAGCAAACTTGTCGATAACAATAGTTATCAAGTTATGAATCTAACATGAGCTCTAAAGGTATGAGCGAAAGTGGTGGTATGAAATTATCATATGATGGATAAACCATAGACAAGTATCTCATTAATCTTCGGAAGGAATAAAAGGACATTCCAAAATAGTTTTGATGATTAGAGAATATTAAAAGTCTTAAGTGGAAAAACTTTTCCTGGAAACAGAATTCATTAAAGACAACAGACTAATTTCAAAGTATTGGTTATAAGAAAATTTTGAGACTATGAGTCGGAATGGATAAGTTTACAGGTACCAAGTGGGAAATATAACTTCGCTCTCACCAAGAGCCATAGATTCGAGGACGCCGAGAATTAGGCAGCACGGATATGTGTCATTCTATGTTATTCAAAAAAAAAGGTGAAATTTGTAAAAGTACCAATCATAGAGAGATTTTGGTTTACTTGAAGATACTTTTCAGGTACAAGTTGACGTATTCAAGATGAAAGACTACACATATGTTCAGTAGTGATATGGGTACTATGTCGAGTGGCTATTAATATTGTGTAGTTTGCAGGTATGTAAATACTCAAAGTACAAAAGTATATATTTGATGCACTTATGCTATATGTAAGGTCGTGTGGGGCCTAAATAGTTCATCATATTCTATATTGCTAGTTGTTGAGCTATATTGTTATTGGTGCCCGTGTGAGGGCTTGTTCTGGGCAGGTTAAATTTTTGGATAGTCCTAGTTATAAGGAAAACTCTGCCGAAATTTCTAAGAATTTATAAATATATCCAAATTTTGAGGGCCATAAGTAAGTTGAGATTTTGGAAAGGAAGTATAAGACCCATATAGTCATAAGTGCCTATGCATAATGGTTGGAGATAAAAGGATGGTAACTCTATGCTTAGAAGTGACTTGTAAAACATTCGAGGACAAATATTCTTAAGTGGGGGAGAATTTAGCATCCTGGAAAATTTCGAAATACTTTAGCGCTATAAATAAAGTTGATGTATGTTAATTACATTATTTTGTGTGTAGACGAGGACTATTAATATGATGGATATTCACTGAATATGATAGTAAGTGTACGAGTCATATTATAAGTGGTGTGGGGTCTAAGGAGAGCCTTAAGTCTATGTCAAGTTGGAAATTACATAATAGACTAAAGTTCCAAATGAGTATGTACAAGACCAAACTTTGGATGACAATATCTACATATATATAAGGAGCTATGTGATGGATAACCTATAAAATGAAAAATCTTCGAGTATAGTTTTTAACGCTTCAAACTGTTTGTCATTTGGATACTCCTACGAGAAGTTATGATCAAATTACCAAAGGCTGGTAGTGAAGTACTGCTACAACTTCCGGGCTTCGAAGATGAGTGAACTGGGGATGTGAAGCGTCCGGGGCCGCTTCCGGAATTCAGAAATCTAGGCCTATAAATACAAAATCGGGGGAAGAGAGTATTTTGAGTATTGGGGGGTTAGGGTTCTTGAGGCGAAGAGGCGATTTTAAGCTCAAATCAAGTCCAATCAACTAAGGTAAGTTGTTAATGATGTTTTGGGTTGATTCTTGCTCAATATACATGAGTTCTAACATCATTATTGCATCCAAATACTAGATTTCATCATCAAATCCTCAAGAACACAAAAATCACCAAAGTTGTGATTTTTAAAGATTGATCTACTAGAGGTAATTCCAATGTTTCAAACTAGTTTATTGTGAGTAGTTAGAAGTATTTGAAGCATTTGTTACAAGTTTTAATGGTTGAAAGATTGGATTATAAAACTCTAGTTCATGGCATGAATAGTACTTATGAGAAAATAAGAAAAAAGATGAATAGTAATCTTGACGATGAAATTGATGATTGCAATGAACCTATAAAATTTATTTGTTAGCAAAAATTGAAAGTGATCAACTAAGTAACTACCCGAATTGTATATTTTGCAATGTTGATTATGGAAGACGATGAATAGTAACTTGGTGGCATTGGACAATTGATGTAGTATCATTAATGACTTCGAATGGGTATTAAAATATAAGAATAAAGTTGAATGGTCTACCACGTAAATCTATTTGGCGATTTGAGTTGTTGGGGGCTTGTAGCCAACTTATGAGCCATATAAGGATATTGATCAATATCTTAGGTCATAGTTTGATGTAATTAGGATATCTAATTGTAGATATCGACTTGTTGATGATGTTTGAGCATTTTAATCAACATTAGAATGATGGAAGAGGACTGAAAACTTGTGAATGTTAATTAAGTGAAAGCAAGGTAAATTGATTAAAACTTACTCTTCTTGAGGGACTTTCTCTAAAAGCATATTTTGAGTTAATACTTAAGTTGTTTGCAAATGTGCTTTCGTGCTTGTGGGAACAAACAAGTATGAATGTCTCCATGTACTAAAATATTATATTGCATATGTAGTGTCATACTGTTTTATAAAATTTTACTTTAAATCTTGTTGGCAAAATGATACTCAAGGTAAATGTTATAAATTTTTATCAAAACTTACATATTGACAAGAGAACACATATTTGAGTGCTAAAGATAAGTTTTCATAGAAAGTATTTCTTTTAGAAATTTATGAGCAGAATAGCACTTGTGGGATCTTTTAAAGATTATGTTAAATTGCTAAAGGCTTTAACATGTAAAAGGTTGTTTATTTAAATTTTGTTCAAATGGTTTATATTTTTTTATGAATGTTATGATTTGATAAAAATAGATCCTTTGAGGCTACTATGCTATGAATCTATTTTTGAAGTATCAAATATTTTGGGAGTTACTTGTGTTTACCGAGATTGACTTCGTATATATTGTGTTCGTCGTCATAAAGCTACACGTGCCGGTGTAGGCGTAGATGGCCACTTTGTGGTATAGACTACGGCAGAGTGCTCTCCCTCGAGAGGGTACTATTTTTGCTATTATTAGCATGGCTAAGTCGATTCGTACGGCACTACGATGAAACGACCTGAGCAAGTAGGGTATATGATACTTGCCGCTAGGTACATAACCTAGTTGACCTTCTTGTGTCGGTAATGGTATAGTACTCCCAGTGAAAGGTAAGGATGATTTTCTTATGTTTAGGCCTAAGGAGCCGAAAGTGATTTCGATGACTTAAAGCAAATGGAATGATTTTATATGATTTTATCTAAAATCTTGGGTTGATATAAATATTTTAAAAGTATATATTGTGGGTTATGTTTTACATATAAAGTATCCCGCTTACTTTATATGTTTCACGATAAGGTATGATACGTGGCATGCGGTCAGGGCTAGGATGACTCTCTTCTTGAGGTATATGGTGAGGCACGGCTCCTATTTCATGGTAGTTATCATGTTGTTTTCTTAATTTATGCTAGTCGGGTATTAGCCCAAGTGTCTAATTCTATTCTTTGGTATAAAGGCTCCATAGATAGTTGTGGTAGGTTGTAGTAACGGGGTTGTACACTACATACATGAAAATATATTTATTTTACTTAGTCTCATCGTTATTATCATGAAAGGCGTAATGTGTGATTTCGAATTGAAAAATATTTTATCATTTTACTTGAAAGTATATATAAGATTTTCAAGGAGCTTCCGCAGTTAAATTGGTTTTTATGCATATGATTTGGGTGCATCATATGGTTTGGTTCGCTCAGGTTGGGTAGTGTGCCAGGTACCGGTCACGTGGTTATGGGTTGTGACAAATACAATCCAATCTCTGATAGGAGAGCTGGAATCCGCGTCTGCCTTGGCGCGTCACGCACCCATGGACGCGAACTCAACTTTTGTAATTTTTCAGTTTGTGAAGCGATCCGTGCCTTCACTCACTTCGCTGTTTTGTGCCTTCAGTTTTTTCCTTTTTCGCGTCCGTTTTCGTGCCACGTACGAGATTGGATGAGCTCTCAATTTTTTCCATCTCTTTCTTTTTTTGTCAAATTGTCATCTTTTGATCATTTTCATTCAAACTCGTTCCTACACATAAAAAATAAATAACAAACATATTTCACTTCAAAAACTACGTAATCTTTCTCTGAGTCACGTAAGAATGAATATACAAATATACTCAAAAATATGCATTTTCATCATTTATCACCTTAGCTATAAATCCGGTTAACTGAATCGAATACGTTTGAGATTGAGACTAAAACTTTTACTAACTTAGGGATTGAGGCGTTTGATTGGTTTCACTTGATAAAAGTATCTGATGTGAAACTAGATATTTAGGAAAAGAGAAATTAACAAAAAAAAATAAAGCTATCTTTTCATTTGAAATCTCCTGGCTGAAAGGAACTCCAGGAGATTTCAAATGAAAATATACCGACAGAGTTAAAGATATAGTAGTACAACTACATATAGTTGGGCAGGGTAATTATAAATAGAGAAATACGTTGAACCAGCTTAATAGTTTTCCAATTTGAATGAGTCTGGTTGCTGCTAAATGAATAGGTTTAGGTTCATTTGACAGGGTGTATAAGAATAATGCTTAATAAAGTTATTAGTAATGTAGGGATTAGTAATGCATGAGTTAATAATGTATGCATTTTGTGCAGATATTATTTCTCATCCACTGTTTGGTGTGATGTATTAAAAATTAAAATGCATTATATAATTTTTAAAAAAATTGCTTGTTTACAAAAATGCTCTCCATATTCTTTAGCTTTAAGTGACTTTAAGGACAATCCGAGCAAGAAAGACGCTTTGCGCAGCATTTCAGGTCGGAAAACTCTATAAGCGTGTCATCAAGTTAGGTTAGGCCAATCCCGGAACTATACTAATGCATGCATTTATAGCCTTGGTATTGCTAATACCATTGTTTGCTATGTATTAGTTATACACAAGATAATACCAAATATGTTGTATAAGTAATACTTGTATTAGTAATAAATAGTTTGAAAAAGTATAACAAAAAAGAAATTAGTAATACCAAAAACTGATGTATGCATTATTTTCAATAATGCATCCTACCAAACGGCCCCTTAGACTTAATTATACTCTTCATCGTAAGGTGATAAGCCTAAGCTGCTGGTAGGTGAGCTATCTAGTCTTATAGGTTTTGATTTGGTTATTTTTGTAAGAACTGGCTCTATAGCTGGTTGTGTATATATACTATATACTTATTTAGTTGAATAAAAACATTTTCATTTCGACCAACAAAAAGTCAACCCCCCTAGCACTAGTCACATGCATGTCCCTCCCCTATTTGCCAAAGTAGATGTTATTATGTATAAAAGGAAGCAAGCATCACAGTTTGAAACTCATTTCCTGAATGCATTTCATATTTACATATTTAGGGAGTATTTAGATATCAATAAGGAAAAAAGCTTTGGAGGATCGGAGGAGGAAAATAAACAAAACAAAGCTCAATACTTTAGGTTTTGAAGATGAATTGTTCATATATATATATATATATATTTGTGACAACCTTTGTCTTAAATGTTCAAGACAAGATGCTTCACATTAGGGAGGAAGCTTCTCTTCTTTCTTATGTTTTGTTTTAGTAATTTGTATCTTCGATTTCAAGTTCACTTTGTATATATGTTGTATCGTGCTTCTCTTGTATCCAGTTTGGTCGACATCTTTGCGCAATGAGAGTAAACTGGTATCAATATTTCAATAGCTAAATGGAACTAAAAAAATACGCTTTAAACTAAAATATGGGTAGATACACAAAACCAACTGTAAATTCAACTTTCTTCATATCAAAATTAAAAGAATAAAAAAAGCTTGCTTTTTCCCCTTTTGAGCTGGACATATTCTTTACTTGGAAATAAAAAAATTTTAATTACCAAAAAAATTAAAATGATCAATTTAAAAATGTTATTTAGTTTGAATATTGAGAAACGAAAATTGATAATTTTCTTAGCACAGAGGTAATATTTTGTTCATGATTCCTAAAATAAAAAAACCTAAAAGATAGTAAACATGTATTTATCTATGTATTTCTCTCTTCCATCAAAATTATGATAAAATAATAATTATTATATCAAATAATAGATGTGGCTGAATTTACAATAGTTGCTTATTTTGGCACTTTGCAGTACTAGACAGTTGCATGGTCTCATTCCAATCAACAATATTGACTCTTTATATAAAGATTGATTTGCCAATCAAGGTTGTCACGTGTAGCTTAATATTACTACGGTTTATCAAATGTAAATTGTGATATTAATTGCATAGTGAGTGCAGTACTAGAGAGTAAAGTGGTGCTATTATAGCCAGCAGTACTGACTGAATATTTTTTTACACATGACCTGATTTACCATCTTAGGTTGTCACGTGCAACATGTAGCTTAATATCAATAGGGTTATTAGTTGTAAATCATGACAATAATCACCTAGTGAATGCAGTACTAGATATAATTAGTAGAATAGTGTTATTCTAACTAGGGGTGCTTATCGGATAGATATTTACGCTTAACAGTTCGGCTTATCGGTTATCGTACCAATAAGACATCAAACGGATTGGTTTTGGTTAAGCGATTATCGGAATGTTTATCGACTAAATCAAATAGACAATAAAAAAATAAGTAGAGATAAGGAAAAATTTAGGTCCAGATTTATTTATATAATATTTTTTAATTTATCTGACATGCAATATCCAGTACAAGGGAGAGTAAATAAGTATGTGGTATGGGTAAAAAAATTGACAACATAATTAAAAGAAAAAATATTTTTTACGAGGAAAACAAGTTAGTTAACTAATGCACAAACAAATCTCATTCTTATCTCATAGAAAAATTCATGTGACATGCAATCCATGTCTCACCAAATCCATGTATGAACTTTGAAGAGCTATACTGATGAGGAAGATGACTACTGCCGGTGTTGAATTGAGAAATTAGAGATTTAAGGTTTCAAGTAATACTTTATATACATACAGGGTAAAAATATAAATATAAAATTTTTTAACGGATTAACGGTTTATAAAAAAATAAAAAATGAAAAACATTCCAAACCGTTAAGCAATTAATTATAAAATTTCAATTCGTTCTCCAACCATTACCCCAATAATCGAATATCAATAAGCCAATAAATAAATTTTACTTCGATTAATAATTACGGTTCAATTTTGAATAACCATAATTCTAACAAACAATATTGAGTGAATTTTTGTAATTTTCCACAAGGGGATCTGGTTTGCCAACTTACGCTGTCACATGCCACTTTAAAAGAAGGGAAAAGGCTCAACAATTATGCCAGCGAATTTCACGAAATCGCCTAAAGAAATGGGTCATTGATCTATGACGTTGAAATTTTAAAAATATTCGTTTTAAATTCTCTTACAAATAAAAGATAGATCTTTTATATATATAAAAATAAATTAATGTGTAAAAGAAAATAAAATTATAAAATTAAAAATAAATTTATAAAGACCATAAAATCATTTGGCCCCTATCCATGCCACTTGTTAATAGTTGAACATAAATATAGCCACCGATGTTACTATTTTGGGTCATATATGTCATTACCAACTACAAAATCATATTCAATGGCGTATTTGAGCCACTTCGCTAAGTTTAGTGGCATGTTTGAGCTTTTATGAAACAGGAAAGTAAAAGGAATAAAATATAATCCTTCCTCTTAATGATAGGGAAATATAATAATTTATCTTTTAATTGGACATAGAATCCAGGAAACTAACGTCTTGATTGTTTAATAATTGAATGATTTTAAAACTAAATCGGCATAACCCTTAACTATATTATGGTTTCATGATCAAGAATTAGATCATTGTAAAAGCAAATTATCTTAGAGTAGATTACAATAAGTTATATATATATATATATATATATATATATATATATATATATATATATATATATATATATATAGTTTGAAATATAATATCATCTTTATCTTTTGAATAAGATAGAAATGTAAGAATATATGGACTTGCACATATATTTTGTATTAAGAATAATTGCATATTGGTTGCAATTGTTAAACGGTTAATCCAAATTGAAAGTGATCTATTAAGATTTTAAGTTAAATGGGTCTATAAGATGCCTTCTAAAGTATGAGGTTTTATGTGTAGATACCCAGATGTAGTTTCAAATTTAATGATGGGCTAAATTTGTGCACAAAGACGTCTAATTTTATGTGTAGATATCCGGATATAGAAATACATAAACTTGTACACCTATTAATAGAGTTGTCGTCCCATATCAGTTTTTCTTTCTAGCATCTCATTGTCACAAAGACGATTACGACTTACGTCTTGGTTTGGAAGATCAATAACTCTCGAAGATGACAAGTCTCATCGGTTCCTATGAATTTAGGTATGCTTTCGTATTTAATTTTTTATTATTTGACATGATAGTTTTTGAATAAAAGATGAAAAATTTCATATTTAAAGTAATTTGGTTCTAACAATTGATATGAGAAGTTAATATCATGTTAATTCTTTGAGAATTAGTTATGAGATTTCCAAGAAAATATTCCCGGCACCTTTTTGTTTCTAGAAAAATTATTTCGGAACGTTCTTCTGCTTTGGGATTACATGGGTTACCCTTGTTCAAGAGTTGTGTTACGTTGCATGATTGCAAATGACAAATTCAAGATTGTTTAATAATTTCAAGAGAAATTAAGTCGATGCCGAATTCAACTTCAAAATATTTGATTCGGGTTTTAGCCAGGGAGTAAAACCATTGTTTAGCAACAGAAACTTATTTGGTTCCTCATTTGTTTTTTAATATAAAAAAAAAAAAAGGGGGTTGTTTCTTGGTGGTGGTGACGGTATAAGCAGCAAAGTGGTAACCTACTGGTTTGTATAAAGTTGTTTTATTTATATGAATATGAATGAAAATTCAATAATTTACGGAGCAAATATGGTGGTGTCGCTATTGCAATATATAAGATTAATATATTTTCTAAACTGAATTTAGAGCGGAGGTTCTGCCTCCTTTTCAGCCATCATATTGGAACCCCTTTAAAGCCTTGGAAAACTGAAGGTTCACCTCCCTTAAAGTCACCCGCCATAGAGGTTTATGGATTTGCATTCTTAATTTTCTTATATGATACAATATTTTTGTTGTTGTCTGTTTACAGTAATTAAAAAAAAAAACAATTGAGTTCAAAAATAGAAGAAGGTTGGGTGATTCTACGGTATAACTGATTCAAGAGGAAGTTTTCCTCCTTTAAAAATTGATGCCAGAAAAGTATTTAGGATTCTATAATATATTAATTTATTTGTTGGTTTCAACCCACAAAATTAGTTATTGGCAACACATTTTGGATAAATTTGAGGTCATATAAGCATGTCTTATTGAACTTTTACAGATAGGATCATTGTCATATTACTCACATACATGAAAACAAAGACCAAAAATAGTTTTTGAAGCTGCGGTTTTGCAGCATTAAGCCTCAAGGAACGGAGGCTTTACTCTTACTGCCAGAAAGTTGTCATTTTGTATTGTTCGATTTAATTTATTATTTATTTGCTTTCAACTTTCAACCAACCATATTGACTACTGACAGTAACTTTTTATTTAGTTCAGACCCACTATTGTTTATTCTTGTTATGGAAATTTTAAATTTGAATATTGGTATGGTTATATATATTTTGAGATAAATAAATTTGAAGTTTGGTGTCGTCAAAGTGACTTCTCTTGTGAAGATTTATTTGTTTTGAAATATAAAAGGTTGTATGTGTAACTTATGTGAATATTGATCGGCCCAAAGGAAGGTCAATGTTTATCAAAATTACATGTGCGTCTTGTGGTAATAAATACGTGATAGTTATTTAGTTTCCGTATGAATAATAAATCGGCCCAAAGGAAGATTTAATATTCGACATGTTCTTTATTAGCAGTGTTTGGTTACTATATGTCACACCTCCTTTTCGTACACCCCCGAGGAGTATATAAGAGAGTTTTTCCAATTAAAGTGACATTATTCGAAATGAGATTATTTATTTAATTTCTTCAGAGTCGCCACTTGGAATATTTAATTGGTGTCCCAAGTCACCGGTTTATTTTTTATCCCAAATCGAGAAAAATTTCGACTTTCCTTGTGAAGTCTGCGAACCAGAAATTCTAAGTAAGGAATTCTGTTAACCCGAGGGAAGGTGTTAGGCACCCTCGGATTCCGTGGTTCTAGCACGGTCGCTCAACTATTATAATCGGCTTATTATCTGATTTTAAAACATGTTTCTAGCCTATGGTATATTTAACTTTTAACCGCTTTTGTGATTATTGGAGAATTGCAATGTTATTTAAAATATGTCATGAACCACGTCACATAAATGCACCTGTAATCCATAACATATTTTATTTAACATTGAGATTAGGATTTGGGTCACATAAATGCGCACCCGAATTTAGGAAATCGAGTTATTAAAATAATGCGCCTAAAGTAACTACGCGTTTTTAACTTTTCGAGGGCCATGAAGTTCATTGAATAGCACACCTCAATTTTTTAAGGATTTTAATATTGATTAATGAGGGCCATGTATTTTAAAATTTTATTTAGCGTGGCGCACCTCAAATTATTTGAACACTTTCCTTATTTTGAAATTATTAAAATCGAGTTACCTAAAAGGCACCCTCGAACTTAGTATTGTTACTATGTCACGGGAACCGTACCCATACTCACAATGTTTTGTTAATCGTGCCTAAAAGCAAGCTACGAAAGTTAAGGCGTTTAAGACTTAATTATTTTAATCTTGTGTTCAACTATTAAGAGGGCCATAGGTGATCGTTGCTAATTACATGGCTCACCTCTATTAACTAAAGGAATTTTTTGAATCTAAGTTGTTAGACCCGCGTCTACATGTTTAATGCCACTAGAAACCCATATATGTGAACAGCAATAGGCCTATTTGATTTCTAGTCGGACAATAGGTCCACTTGGGCTCCAAGTATTTTAATTTCAGGCCCAAAACAGACCACTCAGCATAAGTTCAATTACGAATATAGCCACTAATTCCATATAACAACCATACTCTGAATTTTAAAACCAATTCCAGAAAATAGCCACACTTTGAATTTTAGCACTAATTTCAGAAACAGCCATGCTTTGAACTTAACAGATTTCAGAAACAGTCATGCTTTGAATTTAACAGATTATCTTTGCAGTTAAAATTATCAGATTTGGGCCTGGATGTCACTGAAATGGGCCAGCTCGCAAAATCATGCCCAAAACACAGCCTTAGACAAAGCTGTATTTTCGGAACTAGGCTACAAGTGCAGCCCAAACATCACAGATAAAATAATTCAGCATACATTCATTTACACAAACCGTGCCAGATTTAATACAGCTTATACAATCGTAAGTAAGTATCTATTAATTACAAAATCTCAACCAATTCGAACAGATTAACATAACTACTATAAACTCATTGATTGATTACAAAGATGATATACTAAGCTATTACAGAACTTCATCATTCAATCTTTGAACTTACAAAAATACTGCCCAAACTCCAGCATAACATGTTAAATAGTGACCAATAACCTTCTCCCTGTTCCTTCGTCAAATTTCAGTTTTAATTAATTCAGAACAATAAGAGATGAGATGAACACTGCTTCCTACTTTAATTAAACTTGAAAATATTAATTCCAATTCTGTTTTCGATCAAATAAACATGTGTTTTAGCATATTAGGTACTCTACATCACAGCAGTGGCACTCTTAGCATGTTTCAGTAGTATAAGTGGTCACCGGTAGTTACTGAATCATTTTATAAGCAATTTCAACTAAAGTTTCAGTCAACTAAATAACAACAAACATGAAAACTGAAACTGATAAGGAAGCAAGAGCAAAACTAAGCAAACAGAGTCCTAAAGGAAGCTAAATACATAGTATAACAGTAATTTCGATTTCGTGACAAACCCAATAAAGGACCCAAACAACCCCTGATATATGATCTATTAACATTTATCAATCCAAATTCATAACATTCATGATTTCAGAAATTGACAAAAAAGGAATTTAAATACATTGAACCATTAAACAGGTTAACTATACAGAAACTAAACAGTAAACAATTTCACTTTACTCATGATATTAATTTTAAACTACAAAGATGTTCGAACATACCTATATAACAACAAACACCAAGCAAATTTGACGGAGAAACATTAGCAAGCAAACAGCAACCCGCAACTTGATGCACTTTGAAAATCAGAAATACAGAAGAGTACTTCAGCAAATACCCAAAAATCTACTGTCCTTTTGAACTTTTGTTCTCTTTTCGAAACTATATTTGTGTGAATGCAGTCGAGTGAGTCTGTGGGTGTATGTGAGTGGTGAGGATATCTATGAGTGATAGTGTATGTGTAAAAAACTAGTGAGTATGAGAAAAGTTTCTACCGGTCCAACCCCCTTCTATTTTCTGAAAATGCTCTGTTATATATATCCCTCAGCATGCAAAACAGATTCAAGAATAAAATTCGTTTGTTATCCCCAAATCTCAGAATATCTCCCCCCCCCCCTCCCCAAATCTGTTTTTGTGTGCATGTGATCCAAAAAGCATCTTTCTAACAGATTTCTGTTACTACTTCTTAAATTATCTCTTTTTACCCAGATGTTTTCCTATTTTATTTATTTATTTGCAATTGAGGACCTCCTAGAAACTTCTGTTTGTTACTAACAGATTAACCAAATTTATTTACACTTCCCTAGTTTTAATATTTAATTCATAGAATCTATCATTGTGTTAATTTTTATAAATAGTTAATTTAGTTTAGTTTCACGTTTTGATAAATTAAGATTTTTAATTACTAGGTCTGTTGATTTTTAAAATTAAGGAAAAAAAGAGTTTTTAAAATAACAAAAGAATTATGAAAAAATAAAGAAAAGAGAGATCAGATTGGACTGGTTTATTTTAAAACAAACCAGGCCCAATTACAAATAACCTGGGCAGCCCAAACGTTCCCTTCCCTCATTTACCAAACGACCCCGTTTCCCCCTTCCCCGGATTCCATTCGGAACTAACTTCCCTTTTAATATAAAAATGTCCGAACAAACCCTAATTTCCCCGATTCCTCTTCGTCCAAACACCCCACCCAACCGAAACCCTAGCCCTTCTAGCCGCCCTGCTTCACACAGCAGCCATGGCTGCTTGCCCTCCCCAAACTCGTCCAAAAACCATCCACAAACACCATTCAAGCAACAATCGACCTCTTTTTTCCCAAAATCAGAACTATTTCAACCAAGTCCCTAAAAAATAAAAATCCGAAACCCTAATCAAAACGTCTTAAAGACTGATTTTTGACTAAAAATGAGTTTTAACCGTGTGTTCTTGACAAGAACACACGATTAAACCTGATTTTGGTCTTGAAATCACTGCTTGTTAAGAGGTTCGGGCCGAGGTAATTTCGTTTTTTTTCATTCATTCTATTTTTATTTATGTTTTTCGTTTTCTTTATCTTTGTTATCAGTGTTTTAGGTTTCATCTTCTTCTACACTTTTCTTTAAATCTTTTTAGTAGTTTTAATCTTGATTTTTCTGTCAGGCTACGTTTTAAAGCCTCTGAAAATGTAAGCCAAAAGACTGGGTCCAAAAAAAAAATCAATTTAGGGGTATTTGTTTTGGGCCAGGTCACTTTTGACCCGCTGAGCTTAAAAAATCGGAAAGGTCTGGAAGTTTCTAGCAACAGTTAAATAAAAATAAAAGAAAACATTGGGGG
>MCJB01036008.1:20072-42633 GCA_002018475.1 Nicotiana obtusifolia | reverse complement strand
AAAAAAAAAAAAAAAAAAAATACAATAAGTTAGAGCTTCATGCCAAAAGAATTTGTTCGTCATACCAAAAGGGCATCCATGGGAAAAAAATCCCAAAGGGCATTCAGGTTTAGCCACTATTATGATATAAAATGTTAGGTCAACAAAGATGGAAGTCCCTTTCTCAGTATTTGATTTGACAAACACTCATCTTTAAATCAATTCATTTGATAAGCAATAAGGTTTTGACATGTCTATTTGGGAACCACTTGCTTTTCATTGTATGCACATCTTCCATTAGGCCAAAAACCAGAAGGCTTAAAAACTTCTTACCCAAAAAGATCATACAATTTTATATTTGAAATAATTTAACTTTAAATTTATCACTTTATTTTTTTTATAACCATAGTATTCAAGTCAGCTTACACGCCTCTCGACTAATTCCGACGGATACTTGATACTTCTCACCAGCAACAAATACCAAATAATTCTATTCACCAGGACTTAGATAAAGTTAAGATCACAATATCAAAATTTTTTATTTTATTCTTAAACTTCGAACCGAGTCAAACTACATTACATATATTGGAACGGAGAAAGGATATATTCAACATCTTTAATATTCTTCTTGAATCACTATTTCTCTTGATTTTAATGCCATTTGAGATGCATGATTCCGCCCAAAAAAAAAAAAAAAAAAGCAAAACAAAAATAAAAACAAAGAGAGGATGTGTTAAAATGGGTCTGACTTAAATTGTCCTTTGATTCTCTTAGCAAGAATGAGGGACCTACAACTTATTATAAGTGGCCAACCATTATACCATTGACAGTCAACTCAAGTGTCAATTTAGCTTCTTTAGTTTAAAAATGAATAGTCTATGGCTTTTCGATGGCTGTTTGGGGTCCAACACTTCGCCAGAACTCAACATCCTTTTCTAACAGCTTGGAGTGTTCACAAAATCATCAGATCAACAAAGATACCCTCGGAAAAAGCACATACTAGTATATAAAGGCTTCACAATGCTTGATTTTTGACCTATAAAAGAATAAGAGGTACGCTGGTTAGAGTTATGCAGGTATTAGTTATACATGTATTAGTTATGCAGGAATAAGTAATGCAGGGATTAGTTATGCATGTATTAGTTATGCAAGGTTGAGTTAGGTCGGGATTAGTTATGCGGGGATTAGTAATATAAATGTAATGTGAGTGTTATTTATTATTAGCTTAGTTTATTTTATTAAAATTGTTAGTATAGTTTAAATATATATTTTTAAACAAAAAATACAAGTTTTAATAAAGGGTATTCTTGTCATTTTGTGTTTTAATACAAGTATTACTAATACATTTAAGTTATTCCACCTTCTACCCTGCATAAATAATACATAGATTCCCTCATAACTTAATACATGTATTAGTTATGCGGAAAAGAAAAACATGAACCAAACATTGTATTAGCAATGCTACAGTTTATGTCGAAAAGAGGAAAAACAACCTAACATTGTATAACTTATGCTAGCTTCTATGTGGAGATTATTTTTCCCCATCTTTTAACCAAACAATGTATAAAGTATCCTAGTTTTTATACATGGATAACTCCTCTCTAACCGGCTACCAACGACCCCTAATTGGATGAAAAGAGCATATAAGTAAGGACTATAGGAATTACAATCACAGCAGAAGTATAATGACAATTTCATCAAACTCAAAACTCACAAGGTTTAAATGCTGAATCTGCCACGGTTGACTGGTTTTATGAAATCAGAAGGAAATGAAAGAAACAAGTAATATAATTTCTTACCAACTGACCCCTAAGTATTCTAAAAGGCAATACAAAGCAAAATGCTGCCATGTCCACTGTATAAAACATCCATGTTATGGTACAGCTGAAAGTGACATGAACATTAATACTCAAAAAGAGAATTGGTCCCCTAAGTACTTCATCTGTGGAAATTGCATGTGAGCTGCAGTTGGGCAAATCCAGTTAGGAGTAACCCCTCCACATCCTTCACAAGAAAGCAGCATACATGAACCTTATTCCTGAAAATGTGACAGCTAAGTTGGGTTCCTAAGACATGGGGACAAGAGTTTGTTCTACTCTCCTTAACCACCTATAATTTCTCTCTCCCCCCTGCTACTATGCTCGCCTATTTTCTAGTTGTAGTACTAAAAGAGGTTCTTGAATTATCCTTGTATGCTTCCCTCTTCTAGCAATGTCCTAAGCAATTATTGGTGCTTGGCTGCACCAGACTTTAAGTTATTTTGCTGGGAGATTTTAATGGTAATTATACTAGAGAGCCTTCTTGTCAACAAGGTCCAGCTAAATGAGGTTTTCACATTCCAAACCTCAAGAACTAAGCCTGTCACTAATCTATCCTTAAGGCATGTCATAAATGTTATGACATTTAAACTTTTTCATCTTTTATAAGCAAGTAAAACTGTTCATTCGAATTTCCTTGTAAAACATTAAACAATTGAAAACGAAGCATCAAACGGATGACGGACCTAAGTGTAGGTTACTTGACACATTTTTAAGTTTTCCTGAGGGCAATTTGAGTACAAACACAACAACAAGCAGATAGCTTTTAGCTAATTAAAACGGCAGCCCAATGCACAAAACATCTCGCATTCACTCAGGGTGCAAGGAAGGTCCGCATCCCAAGGGGTATGATGTAGGCAGCCTACTCTGATGCAAGCACAGTAGTTTATTCCACGGCTCGAATCTATGATCTATAGGTCACACGGAGACAACTTGACCGTTGCTCTAAGACATAGCTTTTAGCTAAATATCCTCCAGTTTTCAATATACTATTTCAGCCTCGAAAAAACATATACTAATTTCCTCAAGGTTCCCAAGTCCTTTAACTTGTTCTAGGAACAAGCACAGCTCAACCAATTTAGCGGCTTCTAATTCCCTCGTCAAGTTTTCATCCTTCTACAAGGATTTAACTACACGCAGGTAATTTTTAGCATTGGAAGGCAACCTACAACTTTATAAGAAAGCAACCTTTTGACTAGGAGAAAAAAGGGTTCACACGAAAGAACAAGAGCCATAGCAGAGTTCCATTAGTCGAGCTTCACTAACAAGTTCCCTCTCACATAGTTGAAAGCATAAAATTTTGAAAACCAAAGCTTTTATCTTTTGACCATCAACTTTTATTATTTTACATAGATGGAGTTTCTTTAAGGAAATACAAATTACTTGTCACGAATTAGCCATTACATTGAACTAATTTAAACATATAGAGACAGAAGGTTCCTGGTACAACCTTCCTCATTGGTGAACATCAAGCACTGAGCCTTATTAACTGCCACCAAGTTATGTGGTGCGAGTGCTTCTTTGATTAGGATGGTGTTAACGATGGTAACAGCCTAAATGATCACAAAATGGGGCATCCATTGACCAATTTATAAATCAATGTTAGCTTATGCAAAACATCAAAGTTGATAGTACTAAATGTAACCGCAAAGAATGACAAGAGTACACAATGATGCATTATATGTGGCTCCACCTGAATAAAATTCTCATCCAAGAGTTAACGATGATGAATCATATCAGACTTGTATTGTGTAACTGGAGGATGTGTTTAATCACGGAGACTGTTCCTTTGGATAAGCCAACTCCTCCATCTGCCAGCTTTCATGGGGAGCAACATGGTCATGTGAAGGAGTATATTGCTGCAAATTGAAGAACAAGACAAGACTCATCAGCAAAACGCGTAAATAACAATAATTTGACAACACAACTCATATGAATGGAAGGTGGAGAAATTAGTAATCAATTCCTGCCACAAGGCATCAAAATTTCACATTTTAACATTATAGAACAAGTGACGACAAAAAGGAATGAACAGAATCCAACAGTAAGAATATTCTTTAATCTTACATACAACAGGTGAACTGCAACTACTTCTCGAGCTACAGAAGTTTTCATTCCCATAGCACATAGTTGAGCATTGTTTTATCTTCACCTTTAATAGGTAGATCCATAAGTGGTTACTTAGCAGATAAAATCTCAGTGGTTGGAACATCCAAAGACTCTTTATGGACCTTAATAGTATGTATTCTCTACGTCAGTCAAAGCTTTATATGCTGGATTGATTTTGCTTGGAGTAACAATGATGATCATACTGATGAAATAAAAGTGACCAACCTCAAAGACTGATTGAATAATTTTGATGAACATAACAAGCGAATGCATGATTTAGCTTCATCAAAAACAAATACGTGGAAATTAGGTAAATTCAGTACCTCCATCTTGCTTAAAAGCTCTCTGGCTGTAGGAGCAGCAAGAACAATGTCACGAGCCCCTGGCTTGATGAAACCTTCTTCAACACCATTGTCAAATAGTGTAAGCAAAGAATTATAATAACCCTCAACATTTAGCAAACCAACCTGCACAAGAGGTTAAGATGGTCAAAGATCTTACAGCCAACTATCAAATTATACCGAATGTAATGCTATAGATACCGGTTTTTTGTGAATTCCAAGTTGTGCCCATGTTATCATTTCCAGAGTCTCCTCCATGGTTCCATATCCTCCTACCACATAATAAAAGCAATTTGACAAGAGTTTGAGAGCATATGTATCTTAAATGTACTCTTACAGATAGCTACCTGGAAGTGCAATAAAGGCATCAGCTTGACTAGCCATTTCAGCTTTCCGCTCATGCATGTCCGAAACAATCTTTACATCACCAACACTTTCACCTGATATCTGTCAGTGCAACTCACGTTGAAAGTAACTATTCAATCGAAACAACTTCACAGAATGCCAAATGAAGAGTTCTACCATTAAAGAAAGTTATTTCTGACTATCAGATGCTGCACCACTCAATCACTTCCAGTTAACTGTGAGCATAAATACCTTTTATGCAAGAATCATCAATCTGCAGTTTATCTGGATGACGTATTCGAATTTCCATGTTTTTACCTCTTTCAATGTGAGATGAACTTGGATTAATTTTTGAACCACTTTGGCATTGAAAGCTATTAGTAATTAGGCATATCGAACAAAACCATTTTATACCAACGATAACATTTCAGCAAAAGAAGAACTCCAAGCAAACAGAATATATGAGATAATATAACAAATTGGGAGAGAGAGAGAGAGAGAGAGAGAGAGAGAGAGAGAGAGATTGTAGCTTAGAGTCTTAGACAAATGTGAAATTTGAATTCAAATTTTCAGCCAAATAGAACCTCAAGAAAAAAGAAAAGCAGTAATATAAAAACAATTCAGATAACTTAGCCCCTCAAGAAAAGAAAAAAAAAGAAAAAGAACAGTTAGAACAACAGAGATGGAAGCTCAAACAAAGTACAAAATTTGAGTTACAAGTTAATGTCCACATACCTCAATAGGAACAAGAGCTTTTGGGATGACCCTGCATGTTCAAAGCAGTCAAGAATGAGTAGAAATTCTACAGCAGAACTTACAAAATAAACCTCACATACAATTTGCCATTGTGAACTTTAGAATTTCAATATTTCACTTACCCAAGGACATGGCAACCTCCTTCATAGACTCTCTGGGAAATCGACCCCATCAATCCAACACTTCCACCACCATACACCAAGTCAATCTTCCTACTTACCTGCAAAACAACATTATCAAAGTCAAAATAAGACTACATCAGTATAATCTGAAACCTTAAAACCCAAGTCACTTTCATTATGGGGATAACACTTCAACAATGGTAATAGCTACCTATAAGAAAGTCAATGCCTAGTTGCCTACAGTACAACCAAAACAAAATCAACATATTTTTGCAAAAAGTTGGAAACTTTTAAGTCAAAATACTTCTGTTATCAAACAAAACTTCACATAAACAATTCCCAAAATTCACCCAAAGCTAAAATCTTGAAAGTTGAAACTAAAGAATTAAAAGCAGAGAGGATTCAAGAATCAAGACTAACCAATTCATTCCCCAAGTCAATAGCAGCATCACTGAAGACTTTCCTATGGCCAGGATTGCTTCCACAGAAAACACAGATTCTCTTAAACTTGCTTCTATTATTGCTTTCCATTGAAAATCTTTCAACTCCTTTTGAGTTTTGGTTCAATCTCCCAAAAAAGAACTCCCCTTAATCTTCTTCTCCACACTCTCACCTTTTACAGAATCTCTCTGTACGGCCGCTGTATGTGTAAAATGGAATAATGAAGAAATAAAAACAAAATAAAAAGGAAAAGAGTGACACACAAGACAAGGTAAAAGACAATTTAGATATTGCTTAGATTAACGAAAAATTAAGAAGACAACATAAGATCAAGAAATCAACAAGTCTTTATATTATATGTATGATGTAGAAAACTCATAAGAAGCCCCCACATGCTTTTAGTGATTAAATTGAACAAGTAAACCATTAAAAAACCTAAGTAATAATCTATAATTAAAAAATTAATACTCCTAATAAGAAGTATTAAGGGGGTAAGTACTACGTACCATGGAGAGGAGAGTCAGATCTTCATGATTATAAAGAGAGAAAAACAAGAAAAAGGAAAAAAAGAAGTGGTATTTTTAAATGATAAAACTCCCAACAATTGAAAAGGACAAAAGTATTCTTTTATTAAGGCTGCTTATGCCCTTGTATTTTCTACCCTTGGGAAATAGTTACCCCTTATGTTTCAACAATTTTAGACCACCCTACTTCCTAGGAGTTGATAGCCTATAATTGGAAGTGTTATTTTCATTCAAAAGAAGCAAAACAAGTGTCAAAACTCTTTGATTAAGTAGGTTGGTGTACACTTGTTTCAACCAAATTGTTACTCCAATCGAAGGTTACTTTGTTTCTACGCGGATTTCAAAGAAATTATATGAGGTATTTGTAGATTAAACAGGCTCTTCCGAATTTTGTATCTTAAACTGAAAGTGGATTCTCTGTAATCATTTTATAACTCAAACCGTCGAGACACATTATGTGGTTGCTTAGTAGGATGTATTAGGGAAATAATAGAAGAATCAATTTAGACAGCTGCCCAGTTAATCTCTTTTATTAAATATAGTTGATGAATATATATTATATATGTATAATTTTATATAATTAATGTATAACTTATGTATACCGGTTAAAAAAATAAACATTAAATCTGGTTGGCTAATTGTGTAACAATTCCAAAATAATATGTGTATTAGCTTTAGTATTATTAATCCCTTATTTAGTAATATATTTGTTTTAACATATGTATAACTAATACGTATATTAGTCATATACCTTATTCACTACTATTCTTATACATAGTAAACTACGACATTAGCAATACCATAGTTTTAATGCATGAATAAGTATGTATAAAGATAAAATTACCCTTTTTTTATTATTTTTAACACATTTGGAGGGTATTTTTATAAATAAATAATTATATTAAAAAAATTATGTCATGCATATTATTTATAATACACCAAACTAAACAGTCGATACAAAATATTCTCAACATAATTAATTCCATCATAATTATCACACCATTACTAATACACCATATTCAGTACTATTCTTATACACCCTACCGAATGACCCCTAAGATATTATCAACCGCTAACTACTAAACAAATTAAAGTTTGTAATCTCACTTAAAAGTGTAAGATTGTTCATTTGAAATTTGAATCAAAAGGATAAATATTATGGCGTGTTAATAGTTGCAAGCAAACAAGAACTTTACGAGCAAAGTTTACTGATTATTTCAACTGCATAGCATCTCATGATAGCTTAAAATTAATGGTGATAGTACTAATTTCTTGAGCTTTAATGACATCTATAAGCTCATTTAAAGAAATAAAATAAATATTATTTTTGTATTCGTTACAAAGAAATCTCTCTGAGAATATATTTTGTTTACTCCAAAATACGAGTAACAATTGAATTTATTCGTGGTATTAAGGATACGTGAAATAATTCGATACAATGAAAAATATAGCGGTGAACAAGAATTGACTTAAATAAATAAAACAATAATCAAACCGTTGAGGTTGAATGAAATTTCTGTGATGGAGCAATATGCAATGAAAAATGGATAACTTTTATAAGAGATAGATAGAAAATGATAATCAGTATTGCCAGTGATGTGTCCCGTGTCTATACAATGAGTTAAAGGCCCTTTTATAGACAAGAGGAGAATTCTACATATGGTAAAAGACTTAATTACAGGATGGATTATCCCTAAAAATATTAGTTTAACGTCTCTGAGGATTGAGGCCGTGATTTTCGCCGAGATATTTATGCTTCACGAGATTTTCGGCCTTTCCGTTACACGAAACTGATATTTTACCATGAAATGCCTTTACCTAGAGCAGTCTTGATCGCCTTATCCCGACCGCTCTGACTTCGAATCCAACGACGCCCCACCTCGAGCTTTCCTTCCCGAAACGCTGGTTCCGATTTGAAGCAATCCGACTCTACACTACACTTGGACCCGATCCTCCTTGTATGCTCGATCGCGTCCGACTAAATACAGATAGTCCCCTCGTTTATTGGAGAGTAATGACAAAAAACGATATGAACCGCCGCCTCTCGAAATTAGGTCAAACAATGGCATATTCATTGAACACGACACGAAATCCGAAGCATCAAATCACTCAACTCAGAAATATTTCACTAGCAGGTGACGACAGCGCAGTGACGCATGTGACTGCTATCAAAGAATATCATCACATGTCCCATCTGGCGGTAAACCCAGTAATTACTGCCAATTTCATTTAATGCTCCTCTACCTCGTGCTTTGAACCGCTGTCTTTGGGAAAGTATAAATACCTCCCTCACTCTTCAGTTCCCAAACTTTACGTTGCTCACAATCCACCGCTTCAGCTTTCTGCAACTTTGCATCATAAAACTTCTCTTGCAAATCACAATCCTTTACTCTCGCTATTATAACTTCAATTGCAATGGCAAAAACTTCTAAATCTGTTCCACAGAAGCAACAATCTTCACCTTCTCAACAACCTGAAGAGGCTGAGCCCGTTCACGTTGAGGAAACCCCCGCGGAACCTCCTTTGAAGGCCTTTGTGCCTGTTGGGTGTTTTATCGGTTTTGACTTCAAAGTCGAGAAGCCTTCTTCAGTGCCCGACCGAGGCGAACCGGTCTCAATGTACATCAGTTCGATCACCCACAAAATCCTTGACAGGGTGAAGGCAGAGTGCAAATGGGCCGACAAAGATGTGGTAGTCCTTTCTCCGAACGAATCGATTACCACTCATGTGGAAGGTTATCTCAGAGTCTATACTTATCCTTTTACCTTGGGATCCCTGGACCCAATAATTGTCCAATTTTATAGAAGATACAATGTTAGTCTGGGCCAGGTTCACCCCTCCGTTTGGCATATAGTCCATCTTTTCCGCTTCTTCGTGAGTAAGGTTGAAGGGGGTAATCCCTTCACCGTTGACCACCTACTCCGATTGTACAGTCCCCCGATGTTCCGAGGGGGACTAATAAAACTTGCTCGCCGGGCCAGCAAGGCTCCGTTCTCGAGCATCGATGAAGACAAAAATCGGGGCTGGATGAGCCGGTTTGTCCGAATAAGGACCTCCGATTTGATCTCCGCGGAAGACATGCCGTTCCCTAGAAGTGGAACTTGAGACGTAAGCATCTTTTTACTTAAACCCATTTACTGCTTTCCTTCTAATGCTTAATTGATATGTTCTGTAAGGTGCAGCCGTCTCCCAGACGCCGGCCGCAATTCAACACTTGGAGGAGTGGGTCCGGAGAGTAGTGGCTCAAAGGACCTACTCGGAGCGAGCCTGGCGAGAAATATCGAAAGGCCTTTGGGAGGCCAAAAATCACGGTGAGCCCAGTTATACTTTCCTTTCTCATATCGAGTGATCGATGTTATTTCTAACCTTCAGGATCGCGTTTTGTAGGCCTCTCGAAGGATGCTGAGTTGAGGCCGGCACTTACCGGTGGAGAAGTTCCTCGCCCTCCCCCCGTTTCGGAGAAGGAAGGGGGGAAAAGAGAAAAGAAGTTCCCGGTCCCGCAGAGCCTGAGAAAAGGAAAAGCAGGAAAAAGATGAGGGCTCGCAAAGTCACAGTCACCGACCCGACCATCCAAGTGAGCGATGGCTCTGATGAGGAAAGGAGCCCCGAAACTCTGATGAGGAAAGGACCTAACATACATTGAAGAAGAATTCGCGTGGGGGAACACGAACCACGCTTGGAGGAGGCTTCTAACTAGTTTTTCTTCTCCTCTTCCTTTAATCTCATAGTTTATTAGTTCTAGTGTTGTGGGTGCTACATGAACGTTGTGTTTTGAAGCTTGAATTGTTCTAATTATTTTATCGTATTGATTTATTTATTCAATCTTGCACTTGATTATTTGGTTGCTTGATCACCAATTGAATACTATCTACGAATCTAGGATTGAACTCGGGAGAAGGAATTCTTGATTGCGTATAAGATTGAGTAGAGCAAGATCTTGAACTTGAGCATCGGGAACGGATTTGCGGTTAGGATAGGGATATACCTAATCTCCTTGCTTGGTTCCTATGCGAAAATTATTAATGCGTTCTTGTTAATCCTGATTCCATAGGAATATAGGCATTAGGTTAGCTTGAATAGGCGAGTAGTACTTCGGGAGAATACTACGAATAATATTAACCCTGCCAACCAATAAACCAGATAAATTAATTAGACAATCTAAGTGAAAGACTCAACGGGATTGTTAGCCAGCCTATATGTAATGACTCGACCGGTCGTTTTGAGAGTATTAGCCCCGAACCCCTATTTATTGCTCCCTCTAGTTTGTTTTTGGGTTTTGCGACTTGCCGGAAGGATTTTTTTTTGGTTTCGGAGTGTAATGGGACACATAGTCCCTAAAAATTGAAGTTTGAGTCGTAGGAATTAATCGTAGGTTGAATTGTGTGAAGGCGACTCCGGAATGGAGTTTCGATGGTTCCAATAGCTCCGTGGGGTGATTTTGATCTTAGGAGCGTGTTCAGATGTTGAATTTGAGGTCCGGAGGTCATTTTAGTGTCAATTGGCGAAAATTGAAAAATTGGATTATTTTTTGGAAGTTTGACCCGGAGTGAAATTTTTGATATCGGGGTCGGATTCCGATTCCGAAAGTTGGAGTAGGTCTGTAATGTCAATTATCACATATGCAAAATTTGAGGTCAATCGGACTTGATTTGACAGGTTCCGGCATCGGATGTAAAAGTTTAAAGTTCTAAAGTTCATAAGGCTTGAATCGATGTGCAATTGGCGTTGTTAGCATTGTTTGATGTGATTTAAAGACTCGACTAAGTTCGTATGATACCTTAGAACTGGTTGGTATAGTTGATCGAGGTCCCTGGGGCCTCGGGTTGATTCCGGATGGTTAACGGATCAAAAGTTGAAGTTGTGAGATTGCTAAAGGCGGGGCTTTGCTGGTGTAATCGCACCTGCAGAACTTTGATCGCAGGTGCGAGCTCGCAGGTGCGGGCTGTGTTGCACAGATGCGGAGGAATGGACTGGGGACTATGGAGCGTAGATGAGGAAGAAATTCCGCAGGTGCAGACTCGCACCTGTGCTTGGAGGGTCACAGAAGCAGGTTTGTTTGTGCAGATGCGCGCCCGCAGAAGCGAGGACTTGACAACAGAAGCGATTAGGCGACTTAGTGACCTCCGCAGATGCGAAGGACGAACCGCAAATGCGGCATCGCAGAAGCGATTCTTGGGCCGCAGATGCGGTTTGGCTGGGCAGAAAAAGGGGAAAAACGAGGGTTTGATCTCATTTTTCTTTTTGGACTTAGAAAGCTCGGATTGAGACGAAAATTTGAGGGACTTTCAGAGGAAACATTTGGATAAGAATTCTTACACTCATTTTTTATTAGTATCCACTAATCTATCATTAATTTCTTTATTTAATTAAGGATTTGGGTTGAGGAATTGGGGGGAAAAGGTGGAAGATCCTTAGGCCGAATTTTGAGATTTTAATCGAGGTTTTGGTATTGGATTTGTGTAATTTTGGTACGGGTGAACTCAATATCGAATGAGTGTTCATATTTTGTGACTCTTACAGATTCTGAGACATGGGCCTGGGTCGACTTTTTAAAGGCAATTTTTCAATTCGTTGCTAAAGTCGTATGTTTATTAGTTAAATTAGTTTTTTGTAGTTGTATTTATAGTATGTAATTGCTTTTGGCTAGATTTGGACCATTCGGAGTCAGAAAGTCGAGGGAAAGACATTTTTATCGACCGATCGAGCGAGATTTGAGGTAAGTGACTTGTCTAACCTTGTGTTGGGAAAATACCCTTAGGATTTGGTACAGTTATAACAATTGTGATATGTGAGCACCGTGTACGCGAGGTGATGAGTGCGTACACGGGCTAATTGTGGAAATTTCGGTTCTTGCTGAGTAGATTTCTTTTGAATTCCTTAACTGAGTTGCCTTAACATGTGTAGATGTCATGTTAGCCTATTATCGCATGTCTATGTGTCTTAACCTTTACTTGAAATTCGTCTAACATGCTTAGCTGAATTTTCTGTTCCCTTGATTATTGTATTCGATCTTTAACTGTAGGATTCCTTGCCATAAATTCTTTTTTCCATAATTTATGAGTTGCGTATTTACTTTTGGGACTATGAGGCGGTACCTCGGGAGATCCCCCTGTTGCGCATTTAGATTTGGGGTTACGAGGTGATACCTCGGGAGTGCCCCTATTGTTTGCCTCTATTTGCTGTGCTGTTACGTTTCTATAATTTCTCGTTGTTCATGTCTCAGTCACTTCATTGTATTATTGTATCTTCTGCCTCATTTCTTTTTATTCTCGTAGGGCCCCGACCTGACCTCGTCATTACTCTACCGAGGTTAGGCGTGGCACTTACTGGGTACCGTTGTGGTGTACTCATGCTACACTTCTGCACATCTTTTTGTACAGATCCAGGTTCTTCCTACCAGACCAGATACCAGTAAGTTGGACTGTACGTGGAGACTTCAAGGTATATATGCCAGCGTCCGCAGACCTTGGAGTCCCCTCTATCCTTATTATGTTGTTTTCCTTATTCTCTTTAGACTCTGATATATAGAGACACTTACTATTTTCTCTTAGAAGCTTGTGACTTATTTCTACCGGGTTTTGAGAGTTGTAAATTTAAATTGCAGTTTCTATTTATATATCATGTATTGAGATTTGAGTTCAGTTTATTATTCAGTTATCCTGTAAATTGTTAGGCTTACCTAGTTTTAGAGACTAGGTGTCATCACGACATCCTACAGAGGGAAATTGGGGTTGTGACGAGTTGGTATCAGAGCTCTAGGTTCATAGGTGTTATGAGTCACAAGCGGGTTTAGTAGAGTCTCGTGGATCGGTATGGAGACGTTTGTACTTATCTTCGGGAGGTTATGGAACTGTTAGGAAAAGCTTTACTTCCTTGAATCTTTATCGTGCGAGATTTTAACCTTGGATTCTAAATTTCTGTCTTTTATTCTCTCACAGACAGTGAAGACACGTACAACTGGATTAGATGAACAGATACCCATGCCCCCTGCTAGAGCCACGAGAGGCCGGGGCCGAGGTTGAGGCCGAGGACATCGACGTAGTGCAGCCGGAGCACCCGCACGAGCTGCTGCAGAGGAGCCACCAGTAACTCCAGTTAGAGGATAGTCACCTAAGATGCCTGTTACTGTACCAGCCCTCCAGGAGACTCTAGCCTAGTTTCTGAGCATGTTCATCACCTTGGCTCAGTCAAGATTCATACCACTTGCTCCTTCCACATCTCAGGTCGGGGGAGGAGCACAGAATCCCGTCGCCGGTACCCCAGAGCAGCAGGTCCAGGTCGACCAGGTTCCAGAGATCATACTGATGCAGCTGGTAGCTCCAGTTCAGCCCGAGGTTAGGGCAGCAGTTTTTGAGACGGAGCAGCTCTGGATCGAGAGGTACAAGAAGTACCACCCTCCTACTTTCAGTGGCTTGGCTTCAAAGGATGCCCAGGGTTTTCTTGAGGATTTCCACCGCCGTACTATGTTTGTTGCGGAGACTAGTGGGGTTTCTTTCACTACGTTCCAGCTTAGAGGAGCGCCCATCAATGGTGGCGCGCATACGAGTTGGATAGTCCGGCTGAGGCAGCTTCACCCACTTAGACTCAATTCTCAGATATTTTTTTGAGGGAGTATGTTCCCCAGAGTCTTAGAGATGCATGGCGATAGAGATTGAGCAGTTGCGCCAGGTATGTATGACCGTGTCAGAGTATGCGGTCTGATTTAGTGATTTGGCTAGGCATGCACCGACCTTGGTTGCTACTGTTCGAGAGCGGGTTCGTCGGTTTATTGAGGGGCTCAACCCCAGTATCATATTGATCATGGCCCAAGAGTTAGAGATGGATATTGTATACTAGCAGATACTGGGGATTGCTAGGAGGTTAGAGGGTATGTTGACTCGGGATAGAGAGGAGAGAGAGGCCAAGAGGTCTCGAGACTCTGGCACTTATAGTGGTACTCGTGCCCCAGCTGCAGCTCGTCCGAGCAGGGGTTATATGGGTCGCCCCGTCCATTTAGCACTTCCAACTGCCAGCGGTGCTCCGGCCACTCCTAGGCCTAGGATTCCTATTATGCACCGCCAGTGTCAAGTGTGCCTCCTGTACAGGTGATTTCAATGGTCAGTCCAGTCGATCAGGCCCGAGCCGATCACAGCAGCATTCATGCACTCGTCATGTGGTAAGGGATTGCCCCATTCTTAGGAGGGGTGCACCTCCACGGATTTCTCAGGCACGACGTGCTCCATCAGGTTCTCAGGCTATGATTACAGAACCAGCTACCACTTCACCTGCACCGCCAGCTAGAGGTGGAGGTCAAGAAGCTAGAGGTCGCCCTAGAGGGGAAGGCCAGATCAAATATTATGCCCTTCCTACTGGGACGGAGGCAGTTGCATCAGATTCTGTCATCACAAGTATTGTTCCGGTCTGTCATAGAGATGTATCGGTCTTATTTGATCTCAGGCTCCACTTATTCCTATGTGTCATCTTATTTTGCTCTGTATTTGGGTGCATTCCTATGCGACAGCAAAGATGGTTGGAGCTGCTTAAGGATTATGACATCACCATTCTCTATCATCCGGGGAAGGACAATGTGGTGGCCGTTGCCTCGAGTCGCGAGGCGGAGAGTTTGGGCAGTTTAGCATATCTACCAGTAGCAGAGAGGCCTTTAGCCTTGGATGTTCAAGCCTTGGACAACCAGTTTGGATGTTTTTGAGCCGAGCAGAGTTTTGGCTTGTGTGGTTTCTCAATCTTTTCTTTATGATCGTATCAAAGAGCGTCAGTATGATGACCCCCATCTGCTTGTCTTTAAGGACACGGTTCAGCACGGTGATGCCAAAGATGTCACCATTGGATATGATGGTGTATTACGGATGCAGGGCAGGCTATACGTGCCCAATGTAGATGGTTTGCATGAGTTGATTCTCCAGGAGGCTCATAGTTCGCGGTACTCCATTCATCCAGATGCCGCAAAGATGTATTAGGACCTAAGCCAACATTATTGGTGGAGGAGGATAAAGAAGGACATAGTGGAATATATAGCTCGGTGCCTAAATTGTCAGCAGGTGAAGTATGAGCATCAGTGACCGGGTGGATTGCTTCGGAAATTTGAGATTCCAGAGTGGAAATGGGAGTGGATCACTATGGATTTTGTTGTTGGGCTCCCACGGACTCAGAGGAAGTTTGATGGAGTTTGAGTGATTGTGGATAAATTGACCAAGTCAGCTCATTTCATTCCTATGGTTACCACGTACTCTTCAGAACAGCTGGCTCAAGTTTACATTCGTGAGATTGTCAGGCTTCATGCCGTACCAGTATCTATCATCTCTGACCGGGATACGCAGTTTACCTCACGGTTCTAGAGAGCCGTACAACATGAGTTGGGTACTCGTGTGGAGTTGAGTACATCATTTCACCCTCAGACGGACGGGCAGTCCGAGCGCACTATTCAGATATTGGAGAATATGCTTCGTCCGTGTGTGATGGATTTTGGGGGTGCTTGGGATCAGTTCTTGCCACTTGCAGAGGTTTCCTACAACAACAGTTATCCGGCGAGCATTTAGATGGCCCGGTATGAGGCTTTGTATGGTATACAGTGCCGGTCTCTAGTGGGTTGGTTTGAGCCGGGTGAGGCTAGACTATTGGGTACAGATTTGGTTTAGGATGCTTTGGAAAAGGTTAAATTGATTCAGGATCGGCTTCGTACAGCCCAGTCCAGGCAGAAGAGTTATGCAGATCGGAAGGTTCGCGGCGTTGCAGTCATGGTTGGGGAGCGGGTCTTGCTCTGGGTTTCACCCATGAAGGATGTTATGAGGTTCGGAAAGAAGGACAAGTTGAGCCCTAGGTATATCAGGCCTTTTGAGATTCTTGAGAGGGTTATAAAGGTGGCTTACAGACTTGCACTACCACCTAGTCTCTCTGTACTTCATCCAATATTCCATGTTTTCATGCTCCGGATGTATCACGGGGATCCATCTCATGTGTTAGACTTCAGCTCAGTCCAGTTGTACAAAGATCTATCTTATGTTGAGGAGCCAGTGGCCATTTTGGACAGGTAGGTTCAAAAGTCGAGGTCAAATAACATCGCTTCAGTGAAGGTTCAGTGGAGTGGTCATCCGGTCGAGGAGGCGACTTAGGAGACTGAACATGATATGCGCAGCCGTTATTCTCATCTTTGCACCACGTCAGGTATGTCTCTATACTTGTTCGAGGACGAACGTTTGTTTTAAGAGGGGGAGGATGTAAGGACCCGATCGGTCGTTTTGAGAGTATTAGCCTCGAACCCCTATTTGTTGCTCCCTCTATTTCGTTTTTTGATTTTGTGACTTGCCGGCAGATTTTGTTTTTGGTTTCGGAGTGTAATGGGACACATAGTCCCTAAAAATGAAAGTTCGAGTCGTAGGAATTGACCGTAGGTTGAATTGTGTGAAGACGACTCCGGAATGGAGTTTCGCCGGTTCCAATAGCTCCGTAGGGTAACTTTGGTCTTAGGAGCATGTTCGGATGTTGAATTAGAGGTCTGTAGGTCATTTTAGTGCCAATTGGCGAAAGTTGGAAATTGAGATGATTTTTGGAAAGTTTGACCGGGAATGGAATTTTTGATATCGGGGTGGGAACTTCCGATTCTGGAAGTTGGAGTGGGTCTGTAATGTCAATTATGACTTGTGTGCAAAATTTGAGGTCAATAGGACTTGATTTGATAGGTTTCAGCATCGGGTGTAGAAGTTTGAAGTTTTAAAGTTCCTTAGGCTTGAATCGATGTGCAATTCATGTTGTTAGCGTTGTTTGATGTGATTTAAAGACTTGACTAAGTCCGTATGAAGTTTTAGGACTGGTTGGTATATTTGGTCGAGGTCTGGGAGGGCTCGGGTTGATTCTAGATGGTTAACGGATCAAAGGTTGAAGTTGTGAGATTGCTGAAGGCTGGGTTTGCTGGTGTAACCGCACCTCCGGGGCTTTGATCGCAGGTGTGGACTGTGTTGCGTAGATGCGGAGGAATGGACTGGGGACTGGAGCACAGATAAAGAAGGAATTCCACAGTTGTGGACTCACACCTGCGATTGGAGGGTCGTAGAAGCGGAAGCAGGGGTGATGAGGATGGTCCGCAGAAGCGGGTTCGCTTGCGCAGATGCGCTCCTCAGAAGCGAGGACTTGATCGCAGAAGCGGTTCGGCAGCTTAGTGACCTCCGCAGATGCGTAGGATGGACCACAAATGCGGCATTGCAAAAGTGATTCTTGGGCCGCAGATGCGGTTTGACTGGGCAGGAAAAGGGGAAAAATGAGGGTTTGATCTCATTTTCATTTTGGGACTTAGAGAGCTCGGATTGAGGGGAAAATTTAGGGACTTTCATAGGAAACTTTTGGGTAAGGATTCTTCACTCATTTTTGATTAATATCCACTAATCATCATTAATTTCTTCATTTAATTAAGGATTTGGGTTGAGAAATTGGGAAAAAAAGGTGAAAGATCCTTAGGCCAAATTTTGAAATTTTAATCGAGGTTTTGGTATCGATTTGTGTAATTTTGGTATGGGTGAACTCGATATCGAATGGGTGTTCGTATTTTGTAATTCTTACCCGATTCTGAGACGTGGGCCCACATCGACCTTTTGGGGCGATTTTTCAATTCTTTGCTAAAGTCGTAGATTTATTATTTAAATTAGTTTCTTGTAGTTGTATTTATAGTATGTAATTGCTTTTTGCTAGATTTGGGCTGTTCGGAGTCAGAAAGTCGAGGGAAAGGCATTTTTATCGACTGATTGAGCGAGATTTGAGGTACGTGACTTGACTAACCTTGTGTGGGGGGAAATCCCCTTAGGATTTGGTACTGTTGTAACAATTTGTGATATGTGATCGCCGTGTACGCGAGGTGACGAGTGCGTACACGGTATAATTGTGAAAATTCTGGTTCTTGCTTAGTAGATTTCTTTTGAATTCCTTAACTAAGTTGCCTTAGCATGTGTAGCTATCATGTTAGCCTAGTATTGCATGTCTACGTGTCTTAACCTTTACTTGAAACTCATGCAACATGCTTAGTTGAATTTCCTGTTCCCTTGATTATTGTATTCGGGCTTTAATTGTAGGATTCTTTGCCGTAAATTCGTTCTTCCATAATTTATGAGTTGCATATTTACTTTTGGGATTACGAGACGGTACCTCGGGAGATCCCCCTGTTGTGCATATTTACTTTTGAGACTACGAGGCGGTACATCGGGAGATCCCCCTGTTGCGCATTTACATTTGGGGTTGCGAGGCGATACCTCAGTAGCGCCCCTGTTGTTTTTCTCTATTTGCTGTGCTGTTACTTTTCTTTAATTTCTCATTGTTCATGTTTCAGTCACTTAATTGTATTATTATATTTTCTGCCTCGTTTCCTTTTATTCCAGTAGGGCCCTGACCTGACCTCATCACAACTCTACCGAGGTTAGGCTTGGCACTTACTGGGTACCGTTATGGTGTACTCATACTACACTTCTGCACATCTTTTTGTGTAGATCTAGGTTCTTCCTACCAGACCAGATACCAGTGAGCTGGACTGTACGTGGAGACTTCAAGGTATATCTGCCAGCGTGCGTAGACCTCGGGGTCCCCCTCTATCCTTATTATGTTGTTTTCCTTATTCTTTTTAGACTCTGATGTATCGAGTCATTTACAATTTTCTCTTAGAAGCTTGTGACTTATTTCTATCGGGTTTTGGGAGTTATAATTATTTAAATCATAGTTTATATATATATATACACACACACACACACATCATGCGTTGAGATTTGAGTTCAGTTTATTATTCAGTTATTTCGCAAATTGTTAGGCTTATCCAGTCTTAGAGATTAGGTGTCATCACGATATCCTTGTCACGCCCCGGCCGGCGGGCCCGCGACACGGGCACCGAACCCTACTCGCAGAGTACCAGTGAACTCTTCATTTCAGCTATCTTATTATTTCAAACAAAAAGATCATTTAATTGGACCTCTCATTGGGGTCACGCTTCGTACACATACATACATACACACATCCATGGAAACGTGGCATAAGATTTACAAAACGTAGATACACCTTGACACCTATTTATACATAGCCAATCACTGTCTATACACCGCTGGTATTGTTTATTGAGCCTCTATTAGAACAGACATTAAACATCCTAAGTCGGAACAGGGCCCCACATGCCCAAAATGTCTATGCAAATGCATACCAAGATGTAGCAAGCACGAAGGATGAGTCTTGCCAATATCTGCTGAACTGGTGGCCTACTGCGGTAGGGGAGCTCCGTCTGTCAATCTATTAGGACCTGCAGCACGATATGCAACGTCCACAAGATAAAGGACGTCAGTACGGAAAATGTACTGAGTATGTAAGACATGAAACACAATATAAGAGCAGTAATATAGACATCAGGATAGAACATATAAGTCTTAGCAAAGGAATTGCCTCTGAGAGCGGCTGACCATAACTTGCAGTAATATTTATGTCTAATTACATACTTTCATTGCGTCATTGTTATATTGCCTATTTCCATCATTACAGCATTATACTATTACCGTTGCGAGTTTACCATTTTCAAATACATTCTCATCACCCGGTGCATTACGTAATCATTACCTTAACCCACTATCTGCGCCACTGTGGGCTTGTCATTTTCATATACATTTAATGTTACCAAAACCGTTTACGTACACGTTACCACACAATCACATACGCCCCAGGGGCTCTTCATCGTCTCATAGCATGCACTACCCGGCCGTACTCGGCTCGGTCATCATAACATATGCCTCTATGGGCTCTTTATCATCATATGCCTCTGTGGGCTCATACCCGGCCTTTATTAGGCGCGGTCACAACATACCCGGCCTTCGCTAGGCGCGTCATACGAATTCAATCATACACACATATACATATACACGTAATACATTGCAAAGTTACTTACGACTTGTGTCCTTGATTTGTTACATTTATTACCCTTTTCTTCCTCATGTAATTAAGAATACCTTTTTAACAATGTAATTATGGGACTCAAAGACTTCCGTCAACATTATTACCATAAAGCAAGAAAAATCGTTCCATAGAGGGAAGAGCAACATAAGCAACACTAGCTCCTAAGAATAGAATGTTCTTTTGGATGCTTCTCTTTACCTCGTGGGGATGCTTCTCTTTTTCATTCTTCCCGCGTCTCCTTGGCACCTTCATTATTTACATCGGGGAACAGGTACGGATACTTAGACTTCATTTCTTCCTCTGCTTCCCATGTCATTTCTTCCATATTTCTGTTCCTCCACAACACTTTGACCGAAGCTATCTCCTTTGTTCTTAGCTTGCGAACCTGTCGGTCCAATATAGCCACCGGTACTTCTCCGTATGTCAGATCCTTTGTGATCTGTATGTCTTGGATGGGAACGACCCGAGAAGGGTCTCCGATACACTTCCTCAACATAGACACATGGAATACCGGATGGACAAATTCCATTTCGAATGGCAATTGCAATTTATAGGCAGCTTTTCCAATTCGGCGAAGAACTTGATATGGACCGATGTACCTCGGGCTCAATTTACCTTTCTTCCCAAAACGCATGATACCCTTCATGGGGGAGACTCTCAGGAATACCCAATCACCAACCTGAAATTCTAAATCACGACGTCGGACGTCGGAAGTCGGAAGTCGGAATAGGACTTTTGCCTGCTTTGTGCAGTCTTCAATCGTCCCTGTATTAATCGTACTTTCTCAACGGCTTGATGGACAAAATCCGGGCCATACAGCTCAGTTTCACCAACTTCGAACCACCCAATTGTTGACCTACACTTCCTCCCATACAATGCCTCATATGGGGCCATTTTAATACTGGAGTGGTAACTGTTATTGTAGGCAAACTCTATAAGTGGGAGATGATCGTCCCAACTACCTTGGAAATCTAGGACACATGCTCGCAGCATATCTTCTAATGTCTGAATGGTACGCTCAGCCTGCCCATCAGTTTGTGGATGAAAAGCTGTGCTGAGATTTATCTGCGTACCCAAATCTTTCTGAAAAGATTTCTAGAAGTTAGCTGTGAATTGGGCTCCTCTGTCCGATATAATGGACATTGGTATCCCATGAAGCCTAACGATTTCCTTGATGTACAGCTTTGCATAATCTTCAGCTGTGTAGGTTGTCCTGACTGGTAGGAAGTGAGCACTCTTGGTAAGCCGATCCACTATCACCCAGATAGAGTCGAACTTACGATTGGTGCGAGGTAACCCAATGATCCGCTCAAATTACACCTTAACAATAGTGTAAGCGATCGATGTCAAATATAGTAACCCAACGAGGTTGGGGTCGAATCCCACAGGGAATAGGCGTGAAACAATTATCCGATTAATGCAATACTGTACTTAGTCGTAATTCGATCAAGTAACCAAATAGAGTAAATCAATATTGAGTATGTAAAGAAAAGTAAACTAATAGTTGCAGTTCGAAAATAATTTGAAAGTAAAAATATGAATTTGAGATACTAAGGTTGTGTTCCCCCTAATGTAGTAAAATGTATTGATATTGATATTGAAGCCCGTTCTTGATATGCGATCAGTTCTTATTACCGTGTTATCCAATATTTCCCAACACTTAGATAACGTATCCTCTCATGATCCTCCCGAATACTAAAGAGTCAAAATTAAGAACACCCAATCATTCGCCAACTTGAAATCTACTTATTCCTAAGTGATTTCGTTAAACAAGGTTTAAAGCCTTGAATTCTTGTTATTTATCTCTACCAAACTCTATCTCACTTTTCCAAGATACGATAGCGTAAATTGGCACTCGTTAATGTTTGCAACCACTAACGATTAAATTAAGAACAAGAGATAAATAAATATCAAGCTTCTTTCGAAATTAAAATCAATATCAACCTTTCAATAACATTCTACCCATCTAGGGTTCACAACCTCAGTATTAGAGTTTAGCTACACATGTTGAAAACTAAAGAACAAACGAGAATAATTGAATTCATCATACAACAATATCGAATTATCAGTTTTGATCACCTAAAAACTTCTCTCAATTTGAAAATAATCAAAAGCAGTATTTTGCACTTTGAATTCTGACAAGTCTCTCTCCACACAACCCTAGAAAAGCTATTTATAGAGGCCCAAAATCCGAGGCGAGCAGCAGTTAGGTTTGACCTAGT